>WBMV01016006.1:821544-925882 GCA_013396655.1 Campylorhamphus procurvoides
GGGCCGGGCGGGGGCGGCGGAGGCGGCGCGGGGGCCGCGGGGTCCGGGCCCACCGACCCGGCCTCGCTGCCCCCCGGAGACCCGCAGCTCATCGCCATCATCGTGGAGCAGCTCAAGAGCCGCGGCCTCTTCGACGGCTTCCGCCGCGACTGCCTGGCCGACGTGGACACCAAGGTACGGCCGGGCCGCGGAGCCCCCGCTCGGCCGGGGGTGTTTCGTGGCCCCGCGAGGGGCTCCACAGGGGACCCCGGCGTGGGGCCACAGCCACGGGCTCGGCCTTTCACTGCCCGGCCCAGGCCCTGCCGGGGAAAGAGTTTCCCACAAGGGCACCGCTGTAATCCAGCCTGCATCTCCTATCCCCTGCATCTTCCCCTCGCATCCCGTCTACCCCCCAGCATCTGCAGTCCAAACACTTTAACTTTTCCCTCCTGAGATCCAGACTGTTCTGTTCTATCTCTCAGACATATCTGGCATTAATTTCTTCTCAGCCACCACCAGCTCCCGAGCATTTGTTGTCAACACGAAGTGGGGGTGTTCACAGTTGCCCTGTCAAAATTCAGCACTCTTGGAATTTTGCTTTCCCCTGAATTTTACTCTTTCGGCAAGAGTCCTGTCCTGGGACCTGCAGTCTCCATCCAGGCCCAGCACCTGGCACAAAAACACTCCTGCACAAAGGAGCTTTGTCAATGCTGCCCAGGACAGACATCTCTGTCACCAGCCCATCATCCCATATGCACCTCCGACCCTGAAATATTCATGTCACCCTTTAGTCCTTTCCTTGCATTCAAGATACGGATGGTCCTGTGTATTTATATGGGTTTGTTACCTAATTCCTATTTAACTTCTGTTAAAATTGAATTGTTTCCTCAGATAAAACTCAAATAATTATATTGTTATTCTTATAATTCTCATAATTATTCTTTTAATTCTTACTATTGTCTGTTCTTATCTTTTCTGATAGTGCCACAGAAGCAAATAATTCAAGTTCTTTGCTAGTGACAGTAGCACTCATCCATTTTCCTCAGAATTCTGGGATGGAGGGTTTCCAGACAACAAAAGCCCTGTTTAAGCAACTCCTTTCTGCACAGTTTGCATTTCACTAAGTAATACCATGAGCAGACAATTTAAAAACCAATCTATCCAGCTATTTGAATTATTGTAACAACACCCTGACTGTTCTGTGCAATTACCACTTGTGTTCTCAGGGAAAACAAGATTATCTTTGTTCAGAGAATGAAAGGAGGGAGAATACAGACAACAGCAGTCTGTATGTGACAACAGATAAATTGTGAGGGCCTTTGGCAGGACATTGTTTTGAGATATTTTAGCTGTTTAACTGGATTTATTTTGATTTTTTTTAGCCAGCCTATCAAAATTTGAGGCAGAAAGTCGACAACTTTGTATCGACCCACCTGGACAAACAGGAATGGAATCCAGCCATGAACAAAAACCAACTACGGAACGGGCTGAGGCAGAGTGTGATTCAGTAAGTGAGCAGTTGTCTGGGATATGACAGTGAAGCTGTTGGATAAGTAATATATCACCTAAGCCAAGGCAGAATTTGCAGAATCAAGTTTTTCACAAGACTTTCTGTCGTGCTCTCCTGAGTTTCATTGTAATAGTGAATGCAGTCTCTTCAAAATGCACATTATTGCTTTATCTGAAATTGGTGGTTTTGAGTAGTGAAGTATTTGTATTTGCTGTCTAGCCAAATTATTGCTGCAAATGGCCAATGCTGTGCCTGATGAACTGAGCTGAATGACCTTGATCTTTATCTTCAGAAAAGAGCCTTGAAATACTTTAAATATTCTTTAAAGAAAGAACTCTGAAGATGCCAAAGCTTGTGTGTTTAGACAAGCAGCAATCACACTGCACCAGCCTGATCTCTTGCAGCAGAGAGGGACTTTTGTACAAATATTAAGATTCTACACTGAGGGCCACCAAGATGATTAGAGGGATGGAGCACTTCTCCTGTGAGGAAAGGCTGAGAGAATTGGGATTGTTCAGCCTGGAGAAGAGAAGGATTTGGATTTAGGGTGACCTAATTGTGACCTTCCAGCACCTGAAGGGAACCTGCAAGAAACATGAAAAGTGACTATTTACAAGGATCTGGAGTGGCAGGATGAGTGGGATGGCTTCAACAGTCAGCTTAGATTGGATATGAGGAAGAAATTCTTCCCTCTGAGGGTGATGATGTCCAGGCACAGGTTGCCCAGAGAAGCTGTGGCTGCCCCATCCCTGGAAGTGTCCAAGGCCAGGTGGAAGGTGTCTCTGCCCATGAAAGGGGGTAGGAACTGGATGATCTTTAAGGTCTTCCAACCCAAACCATTCTGAGATTCTATGATTGATTTCCAGGGTGACATCAAGGAAAGCCATATTAAACTCTGCTGCTGCCTCCTGGCAGTCTCAAATATGAGCCTTGGCTTATTAGATGGAGAAAACCTTTATAGTAGAAGTTGTGGGGAGAGAGGCAGTTGAAAACTCGATCATGGCATTTTTTCTTCTGAGGAAAGCTAAAAGAATGTCTGGCACACAGAACAAACTGTTTCAAGAGCACATGCTAGAACCTGTAAATCCACGAGTATGTCACAGTAGTCTGTTTAATCTGTAATTAGAGAAGGGATATCCATCCAATGAAAGTACAGAATTTCCTGGCATTACTTAGAGTCCTTGAGACACGTTTATCTCAATGCTTTCTCCTAATTCATGTTACTCTACCACGAAAATGAAGTGGGCAGTTGTAAAACGTTACATCAGAGAGCCTGTGATGAGAAGAGCGTAAAGTGCTCTTTAACAGGTCATTAGTGTAAAGAAGAGACCCAGTACTGGGGTGTGTGAAGGGTCCCTGTCATTCCTGGAGCTGCACGGCTGAACCCTGAGGGTGGCCAGATGCGTTTCATGCTCGATGTGCCCTGTGCTGTCACCTGGAGGTGACACGATGTGCCCTGACCCTGCACCCTCACCAGCATTCACGGCCTTAGTAGTCCTGTGGCTCCTTTTCCCGGGGCCAGACAGCGTCTCCATTTCCTGTCCCCTGCTCCCTTGCAGACATGACTTAAGCCTTCTAGACAGCCTGTGCCCCACAATCCAAGTGTCTGACACAGCCCCTGAAGTAATAAGTCACTTCAGTTACTAGTGTTCTGTCCAGAAATTCTGCTGTGTGCTCAGTGTCTTGTTTTTATAATTAATACCCATCTGTCTAGACTCACAGTTACAAGGAGCGAGTGACAGTCCTGTTATTAGGGGGCAGGGCTCTTCTCCCTCCACTCAGCCAAAGAAAAGACTGTGCTCTCACCTGCCCTCCTCCTCAGAATAGCTTGTTTCTCTTGTTTGTGCCAAAATGTGTTTGTTTGCTTTCATATTGACCTCATTTCCACATGAGCCCTATTAAAAGTGGTTCTTGTCCAACGTGTCATTTAAGTACCTGGGAGACCAGATGTTAGTTGTTAATTCTGTAGGGAGCAGTGAGAGAGGGTGAGGGGAAATAGGTGATTGAAACAACTCCCTGTTAAGGATCTACTGAGTAGGCTGCAGTTCTCACCATGTTAATGCTAATTGCAGTTGACAGGAGGGCTCTGGAGAATTACTGGAGGAGATCGGGGAGAAGTTTTTCAGAGGAGCTGAATGACTTCTTTGTCTTTGTTCAAGGTCAGGAATGCTGGAAGCTGGAGTGGACAGAATTATTTCTCAGGTGGTGGATCCAAAACTAAACCACATCTTCAGGCCCCAGATAGAGAGGGCGATTCATGAATTTTTGGCTGCACAAAAGAAGGAGGAAAGTGTGCCAGCTCCTCCTCCAGAGCCTGAGAATAAGGATCCTCCTGCACCATCTCAGGATGCCTCCTAAAGGTCTTGTATCTCTGCACTTACTGCTTACGTTTTTCATGTACCTCATCTCTATATAATGCAAGATAGAGGAGACATTGATTCTCCCTGGCTTGGCAGGGAGGACACTTTGATCAGCAACGTGTTGTCAATGTCACACAGTCATCTGAGCTGCTCCCACTGAAGCATCTGCTAAAAATACACTAGGACTGAAGACATAGGTATGATGTAAAACAGCTATCAAGGAACACTGTAGACTCTGCCAATGCTGGTTTTGGATCAGGCCAAAAAGCCTTTTATTCCAGTAAAGCACATCCAGAAAAAAAAAAAGCATATCCAGCAGCAATTGACATGGAATTGGCTCGATAGCCTTCAGACTACATCAGCTGGATTAAAAATACATATCCTTTACTGAAACACAGCTGAAAGTAGAGTGGTGACAAGTTACTGTGCTTTAGCATTGAAAGGTTTAGATATCTCTTCTTTAGAACATGCACTGGAGTGTTGAATTGTTAGTGACTGAAATAGTCCCCACTGGAGTAAGGGTTACATCTCAGAGTGAATAACTTCATTCCAAATTAAATGATTTAAATAGAGCAACCTGTCTCTTTCCAGCTGAAAGGACTGAGGGTGCCTTTGTTGCAAACAAGTTCGTTCTGGCTTTTGTGATTAAAATAACTCCAGGGGCCTCAGGGGGTCATAATTGCTACTCTGTCTTAGCACAAATGACTATGTGCCCATCTTTGCTAAGGCCCTGGATCTAAACGTTGGTTTTAATATTGAGGCCTGTGTGCACATTACTGAGGAACCACTGTCTTCATGGGAAATTTCAATCTGCAGCTTTGCTGGGGAACTTAAAGCTATACTGCATGAAAGGAAGTTAATTCTGAATTATTTCCTCTGCCAGGGCTTTCTGAAAGCAAAAAAATTCCTTGTAAACTACAGCTGATTTATTAAGAAGGAATAAATAACCTACAATAGCTGTTCCAATGCTTGGAATTATTAGAGCAAAATTAGCATGGGGTTTAGCTTAATAGTATTAAGTGCCTGTAGTATCATCCTCAGTTATTTACCTGTGACTTGCAACTTTAATGCCTGAGATCTTTGCATTTATGTGGTTCAGATAGTTCAAAAGCCCATTATAACCTGCAGCAAAGTGCAACTGTTAATATATTCTAGTCTATCCAAATGCATTGACTTGTGAAGGTACCTTTATGTCCTCTAAACTCTTTTTTTTTTCTTTCAGGGAGTTCTGATACTGAACAGCTGCAGTTGCAACATGCTCTGTTAGACTGGCAATGGATTACTGTTCCCTTTGGTGCAGGACTGCTGTCTGCCAAAGATGAATAACTTTTATCAGACCTGTGGGAAGGCATTGAAGTGGTGAAATCCAGGTGCACCTGGAGTTCTGTCTGCAGAGGGAAAGTCAAAGTGTGAAGATATTTTTGCTGTGAACTGCAGAGAGCAGCATGTATTCATTAGTCATGGGGGTGGGAAGGAAAAGGGAGTTGGCTGTTGTCTGGAGTGGGTAGGGAAGTGGTTTGGGATGATACTAAGAGCATGAAGAAAGAAAGAGGTTTTGGGGTGCGATATTAAAGTAAGAGCTGTCAGATGTGCTTGGATATGAGCCAGATGAGAGGAAGCATCCTCTACCTCTGCTGCATAGCACAGCATTGAGTAGTAGATGCCAAGTCAGGTGTAACTCACTGCACTGCCTGCTTTAGGAAGGACATTTCCTGTTTAAAACCGGAAGTAAAGCTTTGGGATCAATTATCTAGATAACTTCTGTTGCATCACGGGAACATGTTTATAGTTGGCTATGACTATAGCTGATTTAACACTTCTTTCCTAGGTAACTCTGGGAAACAAAGGGCACCAGAGTAGATGATCAGTTTAAAGCTTGTCTCTTTCAGCTTGAAAGACTTCTCTTTCCCATGAAATTTCTCAGGTGCCTAGTGGAAACTGTCCTGTGCTTTCAGCTTGAATGCGTGCAGTGTCCTCTGGAGGACAGTCAAATAGAGAATGTGATCAACTATTCTGCCAGCAAATGTCCACACCTTTTTTTACAATAAAATATTTCAAAAAGCATCTCTTGGCTGTGGCCTTTTCTTAAGGAAAAACTACTTAAAGAAATCCTGGAGTCCTGATTGCTGGAGCCCTAATGAAAGTGTGACCTTACACAGTTCATAGGTTAATCCTGGTTTAGCAATGTGGGGTTGTTTCTTATTATGATGGTTATAAGATGGTTATTAGTATTCCTTTCCATATAGGATGTCTCTCAAAAAAATATCTATCATGAGGACTGTATGAGTAAAGGAATGTTGGTTTGGTGGTTAAAGACTGCTCTCCAAATCAGTAGTAAATGTTTTCCCTTAAAGCCATAAGGGCAGCCCTCAGAAAAAGATCTTTTACCTCCTGGTAGGATGTCTTGACCATTTCTTTGAAATTGAGCTGTTTATTCAGCAGGGGAAAAAGGGTTCAAGAGTCTAGAAAGAGCAAGTGAAAAGGATTCTGACTGTGCTTAGGCAAATTCTGGATTACAATAGCAGCAGTCAGGGAGCAGGGATACAAGTTCAGTTTTTAAAAGTAGAAAGTAGAGCTGGATTTACTGCAGTGAGGAGGGAACCTGAGCTTGCATTTCCTACCTGACAAGAGCTTTAGCAGATGAGTGAAGGAGAACTGACTCAGCCATTCTGGGTTTTAAAAGGTTTTTCCATTGTTCTCTCTGGACTGTGGTGTGTCAAACCAAGCACTGACACCGGTGTGCTAAGTCTGTGCGTGGCTACAGTGACTCTGGGAACCTTCAGAACTGAAGAACCTATGAGTTGAGGCAGCCAGGCCACATTTGGGATCATAGGCTCTAATGTTTGGACTCTCAAGTCCTTTTTTCGGATCACAGCCTTGAAAGTGACAAGCTCTGGAAGCACACCTGAAGTAAAAGGACAGTGACAAAACCCACCAAGTCCTTACTATGAAGAGATGGTAGGAGGAGCCCTTTGATGATAAACATCTACAACTGACAAAACCAGGATTCCAGCCTTAATAACTCAGTGATAGTACAGAAATCCTCACACCAGAACAAAAGAACAAGTTTGTACCCACTGTAGAAGTGAAATTGTTCCTGTAGCAGGATGTTGGACTAAAGTTAGCATATGACTCAGTTTTTGCTATGCTGGATGTGTTAAACACAGTCTGAGCTCGATGAGGCAGAGAGGCCTAAGACACTTGAATTCAAGAAGCAGTTCTCACATTGTGCAGACATCTCAGTTGAAGCATCACTTGCAGCACTGCAGAGCTTTTCTTACTTTCACACCATCTATGTTCCCTTCATATCAGACCCTGGACTGCAGCCTTACAACAGTTCTGATGTCTGTTCCTTTGACAGTGTCCCAAATACTGTCATAGGAATAAAACTAAAGGCAGAATTCCATTGCCTTTCCCCCATTATTCCTGGAAAATATACACGTAATACTTGTCACCAAACACACAAAGCAATCCAAGTTATTTTTACAAACCTGTAATTAAAGTTATCTTGGACTAAAATATGCAAGTACTAAACATGAGTTAAGTGATGAATGTGTTTCTAACACATCCGTGAAGTAAATTATTAATAGGCATTTTCTGATTTTTTTTTAAACTTTTCATGCAAGTTTTACATAAAGTAAGTGTATGATTCCTGAAACACTCACTTTGTAACTACTCTGTCATTACAACTCCAGAAACGCTTTTCAGCTCAATCTGGAACAGGCTACCAACAGAACAAGGCAGCCAGCACAGCTGCTGATCATCTCAACAAGACCTCAGTTTCACCTGAGGGTGAATTTTGGGCACATGAATTCCATTCCTCAAACCCTTTTGCAGCTGCAGAGGTTTTTGAGCTGGTCATGTGGTTCAGGCTCAATACCACAGCTTTAAATTTAACATAATCAGTTCAAGAGACATCCCACTGTCAGGTAATGGTGCTGCTGAGTGCTGTGGAAAGAGTAACTCGGTGAGCAAAGGCTCCAGCCCAGGAGTTCTCTGTCTTCATCAGCTTTTGCTGACTAGTATGGAGTCCCTTGGCAAGTCAGCCACTGACTCAAACAGACTTCACCAAAAGAAGCAGAAAAAGAACTGCCATTATCTATGTGATCTCTAAGGTCCCTTTCAACCCAAGCCATGATGATTCTGTGATTATATATTTAGCCAGTTCCTGGTTCAAACTCACAGTGGAGCAGTTTAACTCTTTCACAAGTGTTTTGCAGTTTATACTCTAGTGAAAAATATATTTTACCAGCTTTCTTAAATGAGCTCAGCTTAACAGCTGGGGAGCAGTCAGGACCTCTCCTGTGCACAAGCACCAACCCTTACAAGTGCTCCCTGTTCCCTTCCCTCCTGTTCACAGCGTGGCTGTTCACAATTCGGCCGTAAGAGGGAGGTAAACTATTACTGCATTTCTCCATCTCCATCCTCGGTGCAAATTCCAGCACACACAGAA
This sequence comes from Campylorhamphus procurvoides, assembly GCA_013396655.1. Classification (NCBI taxonomy): domain Eukaryota; kingdom Metazoa; phylum Chordata; class Aves; order Passeriformes; family Dendrocolaptidae; genus Campylorhamphus; species Campylorhamphus procurvoides. The sequence goes on from WBMV01016006.1 coordinate 829,847, forward strand.
TTGCAAAGCCTTCCTTTGCTGACTCCTGCGTGAATCAGCTCGGCAAGGTGTGGAGACAGCTCTCCCCAAGCGTCTCCATGAACTCTGACTGTACTTGTCTAATTTAAATCACACAGCAGATATTGTCAGCTCCAAGACGTTTCCAGGTAATAGGAAATATCAATTAGGATCAGGAGAGAAAACTGAATAACCCAAGCAACTGGGGGGGGGGGGGGGGGNGATGTGAAATTGTAAATCCTGACCTACCCAAGTCTGTAACTGATCTGGTCTGGGGTGAACAAGGCTGAGGCTAAAACAGTAGCAGTATTGCCTGCAGCCCCAGCTGGTTGTGCCATGAGATCGTATCAGAACCATTGCTTCAGTTCTTGCATTTTTGTGATTCAGGTGCTAAGCCTACAGCAGTGCCGAGTCAGCCTCAGGAACATGACTGGGCAGTAACCAGCCCTTGCCTAGACACCATCAAAGCCACAGCACAGAGAAATGTGCTACCTCAGCCATCAGACTGGGAGCTAGTCCACCAAAAGTTCCCTCCAGCACTGGGACAAGCCCAGGGAAAGGCACCACAGCAAAATGCAACAAGTCCAATCCACCTGTCCAGGCTGAAGGAGTGCAAGGACCTCCTATTTCACTGATTTCATCTCACCAACTCTCCAAAACATTAGTGCCTTTTGCAATAATATCTTCACAACAGATACCTGTTCGCTTGGAAAAAGAGAAAAGGAAATCCCTGGACCAGTTCAAGTGTTGGCCCTACAAAGAATTCATATAAGGACAGACAGATGCAGTTTTCCTTGCAGAGTAGGAGCTTTTGGGAAGTCCAAGCAACTTCATACACTAAATGCATCCATTTTGGAAGGGATTTGTAACAGAAATAGAAAACCATTACCATGAGTTTCATATTTCATTGCAACCCTGCAAAAGGGAGATAAAATAATCCTGTTTCAGAGAACACTCATAAATTTCACATTTTCTACAAGGGGGCAGCACAACCGCAGCAAAAAAGGGAAAATCCAGCCATAACTCTTCCCCCACAGCACTCCCTGTGAGACACCAAGGCATTCATCACTCCCTCCTCTAGCTCCTCCTGCTAAGACTTAGTCTTCCAAATAGTTATGTCCATCTTTTACCACCACAGCAAAACCAGGACTGCTCTGACCAAGACAACCAACTCAAAAATGACCGACACCAGCCCCTGAGCTGGTTTCCTCCAGCACCAGCCTGAGCTCCACACCTTCATTCACTGGCCTCTCCAGCCAGCAAAAACCACGGTACAAATACAAGACCTTGCAAAAAACACCCATCAACACAAAGTTGTTCAAGAAAACATAAAAGAAATCCAGTTTATCCTTACCTTACGCTGAAAAGCCACCTGCTGCACTGGTCCCAAGCTCTAGCACTGTTCTCCCATCTAACTCAAGCCCAGCTGCAGGCACTCAGTGGATCAATTTATTTCTCCTGCACCAGGGCACACCTGAGCCTTTGTCTTCCCTCCCCACCCCAATCCCAACGCCCTCCCAGGGGAAAAGCCAAGCTGTTTTACCTGCAAAAAGGGATGACTCTCTATCTCTAGCCCTGCCTGAATCTGCACTTCCTACAGGGGAGCTTCAACATAGCCATAATCTGATGCAACAGCCCATCTTTCCCAAAATGCCATGGCAAAGTGGGATCTGGCAGCTGTTGGCCCCACAGGTGATTCCTGACAGTTCCGACTCCCCACTGGTTCCAACACGAGGAATTGGCAGGTCCCCGAGGCTGACACTGCTCCCCAAAATATCCCACTGTCATCCTCCAGGGGTGTCATGAGGGTACAAGGGGTGGGGGGTGTCCAGCATCCACCTTCAGTGCCTTATTACGGGGACAGATTCCTTTCCCCTTTTTAATCAGGACTGAGCCCAGCGTGGATTCTCCGGGGTACCGGAGGGTGCCAGGAGGGTACCGGGGGCAGCCGCTCCATCCCCAGCAGGTTTACTCCAGCCTTCCCAGCCCCCTTGGCTGTCTGGGAGCCACAGGGGTCCGGAGGGGATGGGATGGGATGGGAAGGGGTTGCTGTGGAAACAGCACGCCCCGGTCAGGCGATATGGAGCCCCCCTCATTGCCCACCCCTCGGCCGCCACTGCCGACGTGCAGGGCTGCAGATGCAGCTCCTGCGCTGAGAAACAGGGGGAAAGGGGCTTTATCAGGAAGAAACCTGGTGCAGAATTCAAGATATGTGGGTTTGGGGTTTTTTTGGAGGAACATGAAATCACAATTTTTCTGACCGAAACCAAAGTCCGTCCCCAAGATGCTGCTATTTTGCCATTTGGCACTGCCCTCACTGTGGGGCTGCTCTGGAAAAGGAGGGGTTGAATCTGAGCTGGTCATCCCAAAGCACAGCTCATCCATAGCTGCAGTGCTTGTGGAGTGGGAAGTTAAACGTTTATCTGGTTACAAGACTCACTGACACTCAAATCTTAGGTATTTTGGGAAGCTGGCTCCTTCCACAGAAAACAGAAGAAAAAGTGGAAGTTTGGTGGGTAAACTTAACCCCACCCCCTGTCAATGAAGCCATTTTCCACAGTTTTTGTATCAAGGCAGGATTTGATCTCAGGGTTTCATGGGCAGCACTGGGCATGCAGACCCCAAGGGCATCGCACATCCTCCCAAAGCCTCACTTCCCAGCAGAGCTGCCTGAAGAAAGTTAGAGTGGGAATTTGGGCATGGAAACCAAAGCAGGACATGAATGAAGTGCTGCCACATGCGGAAGAATCATCTTCATGTCATGTTATCCTTAGGCACAAGTGCTAGGAAGTCTGCACCACCACAGGGATCCCACTGAAGCCCGTATGAAGTCCCTGAAAGCACCTGTATAAAGAGGCAACTGATGTTTTGGGGAGTGCTGCAGACACAAGAAATTCAGGGAAATGTGATTTTGAGTATGTTTTTAATTGCATGTTAGGACTCTCTGTACTTTGTCCCTCCCTGGTGAACAGGCACTTGAGAGAAGTGCTCACTATCCCAAAGTCAGGGAAATCTTCCAAGCTCATAATTAAGAAATGTGGCCCTGAAGGATTTCCCGAGTGGGATTATTCCAGGTCTAAGGACAAATCTGGTTTTTGCTTTGATTTTCAGTCATCTCACCATCAGAAGTATTTGTGAGATGATTTGCTGCCTTGACCATTTATCTTACCAGAACACATTAAAACATCCTGGTCTGTCCCTCTCAAGCTGAGTTTCTTCTATTACACCTAAAAGAAAAGCCTCTTCCAGCCAGAACAGTTTTACTCTGGAGGCTTCAGGATTTTGAAGGGAGCAGCTCTCAGAAGCAGTAGGAGAGATGACAGAGCTGCCTTTGAATTTAGCTGTGATGAATAATTTGTAATTTCTGTAGATGTAATATGTATGACATCCCTTACCTCTGTGAGAGCTTTTGACTTGACTGCAAAGAGTGAAATCAAAGGGATACTAATGAAACTGAACTGAAGCAAAGGCAGAGCTCAAATACCAACCTGCAGGACACCAAGTCACTGGGAGTTACTGGAAGGTGATCAATGGAGAATAACCCCAGCCAAACCAGCAGTTCAGAATTCTGCAAGCATTAACCCAGCACAGTTGCAGTGTGAGAGCCCATCCAAGAGAAATAAAGGCATGGAAATAATGTTCTTGGGGACTGGAAAAGGGTTCCAAAAGAAACAACTTTACAAGATATTGGCTCATAATAGTAATTAAATTGCTCTCACTGAAAAGCAGTTGATACATAGCAAAGAATTGGTCAAAACCTTAAAGACTTTAATCAGAAATAAATTGAGAGCCTTTTATCAGTTTAATGGAGGGAAGAGAGCCTGAAAGGGCACAGATACCTTAAACAAGGTTCTTCAGAAAAAGGTCTGAGGAATAGGAGGAGGAGGAGAGAGAATGAGAAGATTTAACCCCTGCCTGAGCCCCAAGAGGCACACAGTGGGATTGCTGGGGTGTTCTGTGCAGGGCCAGGACTTGGATTTCAATGATCCTTGTGGGTCCCTTCCAACTCAGGATATTTGTGATTCTACGATTCTAAGATTCAGCCTGCTCACATCCAGCACTTTCCACCAGCAGCCTCCCTCTGCAAGATAACACATATTAACACTGCTGACACCATATCATCCTAAAGATCTGGGTTTCATTTATACAAAAAATCAGAGGCAAGCCTAAGTGGTAATAAAGTTTCAGAAGGTCTGAGAAGTTCTAGGAACTCTGAGCATTTTATTAGGTGAGCTAGCAGTTCTGCAGTAAAAATTGCTTTGGGTTTTGCTGTTCACTTGTACTTTTCCACATTGCTTTGAGCTTTCAAGATGTTAAAGAGTTCAGCCTGCAATGCGCTTTGGGCTGCAGGCAGGGAATGCATTTGTAAAACATTACATGCCACTTCTGCAGAACATGGGAGTCCTCCCCATCAGCCACGCTCTCATTCCTAGCAGAAGATGGTAATAAGCATATAAGAAGAACAAAATCTAACTAATGGGAATTTAAACAATCAGAAATTAAGTGATGACAGCGATTATGACAGCTCAATACTTGGTAACACCTTCACCTTTCCCAGATGTCAGAGGATAAGCTATTTTTACTGAAAAGAGTTGGTAGAAACTGGAGCTTATTTGGACATCTGCAGCAGAAATTGATTTAAAGTGATTTGAGCTTTGAAAATGGGTTTGGGAGGCAACTCCTTGGGCTTTGTTTTTTTGGAAGAGGGGACAGACCACTTCACATTCTTGGTGCAGGATCGATCTCTTCACTGCAATACTTGTCAGTCACATTTAAATATGTGTAATATCTAATTTTTCCTCACTTTTTGGTCCTAAACATTTAATAGGCTTTAATTTTAGACTTTGCCATTGAACAAGATGAAAGTGGTGCTTCCTCCTTTTGGGCATATCAAGGCTCACATTTTTTTTTTATCTCAAGTTTTTTTTCTTCCTCTGTCCAGGGCAGAGAAAACTATTCCCTTGCCCTGCCCCACTTCCACCCCAGCCAAGTTTCATCTGCCAGCACCACAGTCGTTCCATGGGCAGTGGGTGAGGCACCAGTGCTGACCTGAGTCCAGCTCAGGTTTATCCATCCGTTGTCTCCATCAATCCCAGTCCAGCCCTGTGCTCAGCCGTGGCTGAACTCTCTGTTCTCCCCACCCGTCTGCCGAGTCTGCCCGGGCAGGAGCACGTCAGCTCCATGTGCCAGAAGCACTTGATCCATTGTAATATTAAGTTTCATGCTGCAGCCTTCAGTTATGTGACCCGGAATGTTTGACCTGATGTCAGAGAGGGCCTCGGGCTATGCAGATATTTCCCCGGGGCACCCTGCCCTCTTTCTACCAAAGGAATCTGATCCACCGACAGGAAAGAATAAGAATTTACAGCTGTCCCATCCCCTGTGAAACAGTCTGTGCTACATGTGTCTACTGTAAGGTGTTCCTTATCTACCAGCTTTCTCCTCTTTTCCTCTCTAGGTAATAATCCTGCACTAATAACCACATAAGAAACACTTATTTTTTCCTTTTCCACAGCACCTTTTACAGCCAACACCCCACAGGGGCTCCAGACTTGCAAGGTGCTAAACAGCTAATAACCCTGTTATCCACAGAAATCCAGGCTGGCCAAAGATGTGCAGTATTTTGCAGAACCAAACAGCATTTCTGGGATTTGATTCATCCCCCATGGAAATCCAGACACCTCTGGGAGCAGTGAGTGTCCCCTCAGCACCCACTTCAGCATCCTGCAAAGAACTACACAAGAAACAGGGAGATTATTCCTGATATCAAAACTCAAGTCAGCTGGGAGTTGATCCTCCCTCTCGTGCTTGTTATCCTTGTGTTTTCTGACTGCAAGAAGAGAAGTCCAGAGCTCCACTGGCACTAGGAGAAGCTACAAACCTTTTGTGTAGGAAAATGCCTTTCAAGTTTGTTTTCTTGCCATCTATTGTTTTCAAGCAGGGGATGATTTTTAATGACAAAAGGGTCTTGAAAATAAAAAAAGTTATCTGGGTATAGATTTATTGCTGCTATTATTTAAAGAGCAGCATAGAAGAAAAGACTAGGCTTTTTCGTGCTTTAGCAACTCAGAGGTGGAAAACTCTCAGAGTTTTTGCAGATGCCAAAATAGGCTTGGCTTCTGCAAAATGTCACCCTTGAATGGGCTTTTGCCCCTAAATGACAAACATTTCACAGATGCCTCTGTCTTCCCGGAGTCCACTGTGTAGGGACACATCTCAAAGTGGCTGTTGCTGGGCTGTAGATGCAGATGTGCCAAACATTCCCACGTTGCTGATGGAAGAGCAATGTTTTGGCCTTTGACAAGTGCGAGTGTTGGCCAGAGGTTGGTTGATTGGGTTCATTTGTCCACATGGCATCTAGAAACTGCTTCATTAGACCAGAAGTATACAAAGGAAAAGCACCTTCTCAACACTGAGGATGGACTCAGGATCTCCTCAGTTCTGATTCCAGTTCCAGATGGGATCCTGTGCTTCACTTGGGGTAACACTTGTGAACTCTCTACGTCCATTATCCTAACTTCTAAAACGGGAAAAGCAGCAACAACCTCCCCCCCAAAGTCATTTTTTGAGAATTAAGATTTGAAGAATGTTCTGAAGATTAAATCCAGCTCCAACACACACCCAAAACCATCACAGTTGCTTAAAAGTGAATGGCATAATGGAGATAAGTGCAGCAATGGAGTCATTTGCAAAGTCCAGACAATGACCACGTCAATCAGAGCTGCTTCCTAAGGCAGACATCTAAATAAATGCTAATGAAGTCATTTCTACAACACCCCCAGCCAATGGGGGCTGCACTACTTAAAAGTAATAACAGCCCAGAACAGACTGTCCGTTAAGAAACAAAATAGAACATTGAAAAGCCGAAAAAGAAAGCAACAGTTTGTGCATTTCAGAGCTCTGAGAAACATTGTACCTTTGGAGCAGGCTTTTGTTCAAGGGAAGGCTTTTCCCTTTCAGCCCTCCCTTACTTTCACTGCCTGCTTTATCATTCATGCCTTTCGCTTGCCACATACCCAGATGCTACAAGAATGGGCAGGCTGTGGGCCCAGCTGAGGGCTCCTGACATCAAAAGGCTCCCATTGACTTTAACGGACATTTAACCAACCCTCTATAAATCACTGGAAGTCAGTGATTAAATAGACAGACCCTTCTGAATAGGGCAGAGACTAACAGAACGCCCCTGAAATTTAGTTCCTCTGTTAACTCCAGCCCTGCATGCTCGGGGGCACGTCTACATCTGCTTTATCTCATAACCTCTGTGCTGAGAGTGTTGCAAAGAGAAGATGAGACAGTTTCATTCCAAGCCAGAGGAGAACTTCTGTAATTGTGGCCCCATTTGGAATGCTATATCAGCTCTGCTATGTTTTCTTAGGGTTCAGAGCATCCCAAATCAGTGCCAACCATTTGAATCCCAGATCCTGATGTTAGACCAGGTTCTGCTTTAGAAAGGGTATCTGGGAGCTCATGGATGTCTTTAGGCAGCCCACGGTGGAGGTTCATTTGAGGTCCATGGCACACACTCTGAATGCTGAGCCTACTTTGTTAACACCAGTAACTGATTCACCAGCTGGGGTTTTGCTGGTGCTGCCCGTGCACTGGTGTGCCCACTCAGGGAGTCCTTCCAGCACATGCCTCACTCATACACCTCAGGTCCTCACGTGGAAATTTCTTGTGTGCATAACAGCACTGACTCACCCCATTGACGGGGGGAGTAAAATGTGACTGAGGTTGTATCTTCTGTGCATACCCCGTGCATATTTGACCGTGTCATCTGCCCGAGAAGTCCCTGCCCTCCCACAGCCCCCCCTCTAAGCAAGGACAACCATCTCTCACCTGTCTGTTAACACCTCCCCACCAGTCACCAGTTCCTCCTGCACAAAGCGGCACTGGGCTGACAGGTTTGATGAACTGTAGATGATGTTCAGCCTTGACTCATAAACCAGATATCTCCTGGAAATTTTATATCACTGAAAAGGTGAAGTACTCAGCTCACTAATGGGACATGTCTCTAAGCCTGACCCCGGGCCACTTTCTGAGTTATTGTTTTTTATTCTCACAGATAAAGCATTTTTAAACAAAGCAGGAAAAGAAAAAAGGGGGGGAAAAGTGGATCCTGAACAATACATAATATCTCAAAGATGTTTTTTGAAGGAAAAAGAAATGCCCAAAATTACTTCATCAAAAAAACAAGGGAAAAAGCTACTGACCCATGTTACAGTGGCTGGGGTTGTGCTTGGTGTACCTGCCCCTTGGCATCTCTTTGCTGACAGGTCATTCCCTTGAGTCTCCTGGCAACTGGGAGAACCAGCAGCAGCCCTGGAGGCGGCTCCAGTCCCAAATTTTTTGCAAGCTCTGCAACACATGGCAGTAGAAGACCCACCCCCTAGTCTGACTGGGTTTCTCAGCACTAATTTGGCCCTTCAGATGGATGACAACAGTTCCCAGTGTTTGCACTACACTTTTACACTTCCCAAACAGCTTTGGTTTGCAAAGAGCAAAGGGGGAAAGCCAGGCACTAGCACTAAGGCCAGGATCTAGGATGAATCACTGAAGTTCCCATCAAGAAAGAAGAGCCAAAACCTCATGGAGACTTGGTGAGAACCAGGACTCTCATCCAGAGTAAGTTTTCTTGTTTAGAAAGCATTTCTGCCAGCTATAAAATTTTGCAAAATGTCCCACATCTATTTTCTTACCCTTCTCCAAGATCTGAAATTCTGACATTGGCTTTCAAACATATTATTAGCCCAGCCAGAGCCTTCTATGAGGTCTAACAGATGCACCACACTTGGCCTTTGACTCACACATCCTACAAGCAGCACCAGCTTTACCCAATAATGAGTTTTATACCTTGGTCAGACCCATTCTTGGGCATATCCCTCTGAAGAGCCCCAGTCTATGTCTCAGACCAGGTTTGATCTTCCCAGTGTGGACACTTTTGTTGAGTTTCACCACTGGCAGTGATTGCACTGGTTCCCTGCTCAGGAACATCTCCTGATGCTCCCAAGGTCCTTTCCTGCCCTTGCCGTGTCCTGCAGCACATCTGAGTGACCCCAAACTCTTCTTTCCCATCACATCCATACCTCTAGATGGCTGTCCAGCACGGCAGCCAGAGCCAGTCCAGACACTGTGACAGGCATGTGAGAGATTAGGTCAGTATTAGATTTCAGCCTTCCAGATGCTCCTGTGAAGCAGCTCCTTCCGATTTAACTACTTTCCTTTCAAATTTTTCAGCCAAGGGCTGTGTCCAGACTGTGACCAATACACTGCTGCACACACTGAATGCGGTGGCTCAGAAAGAAGCCACATTCATAGCTGAGTTCCGTGGATAGAGCAGCACAGCCACGTCTTTTGTGTCATCCCCAAGTGTAGCCTGCAGTTAGTTTTCTTTTCTACAAGATTTCATGCCTGTATCTTCAGCCAAACAGCTGTAGAACAAGTTCATGCTGTCACTCCTAGTCCTCTTCATGCTTTCGAAGTAGTCCTGACTGCCAGAGCCACAAGTTTTCAAGTTAATCTGATTCTTTCCCTATTTTTATTTTCTTTCTTTCCTTTTTCTTTTTTAGAGTATATCCATGTCTTTTTTAATTCACCTTACATTTCTTTCTTATTCAGTTTGATCCTGTCCTATTCCACCACATCTGGGGGCTCATCACCCTTTGCAGTGCCTCTCCCAGTTCAGTACTGGCTGGAAATTCAGTTATTGTGCTGCTTGCCCATCTCTTCTGCATCACTAACAAAGATAACAAATAAAATTATGTCTAATGTTTTAAAACCGAAACATGAAGAAATCTGACCTTTCAATTCAAATCCCTTGATTTGTCTTGTTTTCTGAAGTTGCTAAAACAAACAAACAAGCAAAAACTCCAGCAAAACAACTTTTGTTACTCTCCATGAAAGTTTCTAAAGAAACTAGTATTTTCCAGTTGCATTTTGCTTTTTCCTTGAAGTTGGTGAACTTCTTTAAAAAGGAGGGTTTAGGGAGGGCGAACATAATTCTTCAAAAATTACCTTTTTGGGGTTTAAAAGTCATTTTTCCTGTTAAAAAAAAGCCAATAAAGCATTCCTCCAGTAAGTGAGAGGCCATCTTTCTCAGTCAAAGAGGGACAGCAGCCTGACAAAGGGTATGAGCAGATTCCTGTCCGAAGCAATGCAGGGGACATGAAGGAAACCTGCAAACCAAAAAATCCAGTGTATAGCTCATGTTCCCAGCCCAGCATGTGCCAGTGCTGGTGCCACCCACTGCTGGCCACCAGTGACAGCCAAGCTCTGTGGGCTTTTGAGGGGGCAATGGTTGGACTTGATGATCTTAGAGGTTGTTCCCAACCTTAAGGATTCTGTGATTCTGTGAACGCAAATGAGACCCCAGGACTGTCTTCTCTGGTGGAGGATCCAACTGGCCCACTGAGGTGACCCTTCCAAGGACAGTGAGACCCAGCAATGACCCAAGAAAGATGTGCCACCTGGAGCTTCACTCTCATCCACCAACCTGAAAATCTTTCACTGAATCACAGAATCATTTACGTTGGAAAAGACTTCCAAGATGATCGAGTCCAACCTGTGATCAATTCCTACCTTGTCAACCAGACTAGAGCACTGAGTGGCATGTCCAGTCATTCCTTGAACACCTCCAGGGATGGGGACTCCACCACTGCCCTGGGCAGCCCCTTCCAATGCCTGACAACCTTTTCCATGCAGAAATTTTTCCTGATGTCCAACCTGAACCTCCCCTGGTGCAGCTCAGGTCAATCCTGACACCTTTTTCTGGGGTGGAGGAGAATAGCCAGAGACCACACTCACACAGAACATGAGTTTGTCAGTCAGAGCCATCAATTTACTACTGTTTTATCTGCCAACCTCTCTGTGCTGCAGAAAGGAAGACACCACACCAGAAAACTTTTGTTCAAAGAGGCTGAATTCCTCCCACAGCTGTACACAAGCAGCCTTTTCCCCTAAGGGTTCAGGTGATAAAGCAAGGAGGGAGAATGTGGTTCAGGTGTTGCCAGCGTGGCAACCTCCAAACCTTTCCTTTGCCCATTCAGTGCTGTTTGTTCCGCTGGATAATCAAGGCAGGCAATATGGAATTGTGCAGCAGTGAGACCTCCCCAGGGGGCAGCTCTGACGTTATGAGTGAGATTTGGGAATAGCAAATCTTTTGATGACCATGTGCATCAGCTCCTGTGCTCCACACAGGCGCTGCTGCTCCCATCCAGTGCTCAGCTATTCCCAGCAAGCGCCTGCAGGCACAGCTGGATTCACTCCTCTCCTTCCAAAACTGCAGCTCTGTGGTGTTCAGGAAACACAATACGAGGGACTTCTCTTGCAACTTTTCCTGGTATTTTTCACAGTGGGTGAAAAATGGACCCATCTTCTCTGCAAGTCCTCACAAGCTCAGCCCAGCTCTGGACGACATAGTCTGGTCCCACAAAAGCACAGCACATCCCTCATTTCAGGAGCACTGCAGAGCATCAGATGGAGAATACGTGCTGTTCTTTCCCAGTGCCAAGGGAAAGTGGCTGCATTGTGATATCTGATGATTGAAAAGGGACATACTGAGCAGTTCTGCCTGAGCAGAGCAGCACAGCTCGAGCGAGTGGCAGCACAAGGTGCTGTGCGACCGGCCCCGATGTTTGTGTACCTTTGGGTACATTTAAATTGGGAGCAGCTGCTGCCAAACTAGCAGGGATGTTTTATAGCTTGCTGACAACGCCAGATTTTGCAGATATTAGAGTCCACACTCAGTGGCATCTCTGGAGTATTCTGTTTTTACAAGCGTTTCTTAACACACCACCAGGAATGCACAAGAAATGCTCCCATTTATGCCACAGGAGATCAGGCATTGCTTGTCCCCTTCCACAGTTGGCCCAGACACGTTCCCTGCCCTGAAACCAGCCCTTGGGCCTGAGTTTGGTGGGGAAGGGCTGGTGACTCTCCTCACCTGGGGTTTTGTGGCTGGTTTGGGGCACTGGCAGTGCATCTGTTGTTAGACCTGGCACTCCTTCACTTGAGAAGTCATTTGTCTCATCAAGGGACAGTTTGCTTGTTTAGAAAAGGAGATTATAATCATTTCCCAGCAGAGATGCAAAGCCTCAGTCATTACTTAAGCAACTGAAGTTTTTAATCTGGATGAAGCTAAATAGGTATAAAATTATAGAGGAGATTAAGACAGATTAAGAGGTGCCTGTTAGTCAGAAATGCCTCCTGGTAGGCTGGGAATTTTTCCAAGAGGCTACACATGAGTTGCAGCACCACAAAGCAAGCATCTTGTGCTACCATATCACTCCCTGTGCTTGAAGTCAGCACCTCTAGCAATGCCTTGGAGATCTACTGCCCACCCTGCTGTTCCTGCATCCAGAGCTGATGACAGCCTGAGGAACCACACTCAGCTGTCTCTGGAAGTGAGAGCTCCTCAGTGCTTGCACCTGGCTGAAGGGTTTCACTCAGAAGCAAGTGGGGACCTGCCCCCACCCCTGCTCACTGTCAGGGGTGACAGAGATAGCCCTGCTGTGAGCTATCATTTCCTGCAGCTTCACTGCCCACATGTCCTTAGCATGGATCCACCACCTCCACACCTCACAGTATTTTTTAAACAAAAGTTGTCTTTCTGAAAAAAAAAAAGGGCATCACATCCCTTCTCCATGTGCTGTCACAACTGTGTTGTTACATCCCCTTAAAGGGGGGGGGTGCAAGTGCATAAGTACATTTTATCAACACAATTTTTCATTCTTTAACTCATCTTAGGAGGTTTAGACAGGGGTCTCGTGGCTATCCATTGCCTTAAGAAAAGATAATGCAACCTTTTACCCATCATAAAGCCCCAGCACCATATTTCTTGGACCTCTCATGTCTCAAGGGTGACAACAAATCAGAAAGTGCAAAGACTGTGCACGCTACCAGGGAACAATATTTCTTTAAAAGAAAACAATCCCAGCGTTTTGTTTCCTTTGCCTCAATTTTCTTGAAAATTGTGTAACAGAAAACTATTTCAGAGCAGATAACACACAAGCACAAGCTGTAGTTTCAAATTGCAAACCAGCACTGGATTACCTCTGGATTTAGTGTTAAAAAGGAGATCTTCCTTATTTTTTGAAATAATAGGGAAAAATAAGATGCTTTAAATTTTTTTTTAAGGTACTGGGACTTCTGGTTGTGTAACAACCAAAACTTCTCTTAAGTCATTATACCCTCCTCTCGTTAAGTTCTCATTTGTTTTCACACATATGACATATCAGCTTCCTACATCAGTGGGTAGGAAGATCATACCTGCTTTATGATCTTTTATAATGCTGCTTCTCCTTCCCTCAAATAATTTCTTCCAAAAAAAGCCTTTCAGGTAATCAGTCAGCCCACAGAACTAAAGAGAATCGCTGTCTCCTGACAATGACATATTGCCTGTATTTTAGGAATTCTAAAAAAAAATCAGGGAGTATATTTACTGAACTGATCTGTACCTGGAATCCTCCTTTTGGTACTGCAGAGGCACACGGAGCCTGTGTTGAACAGAAACCCAACAACATGAAGTGAGATTCAGAATAAAAGGCAAATTTTTTCCAGTTTTCACAAGAAACTCAATTTTGACACTCAAAGACCACTTCTCCCATCCAAAGCCTCTTCATGTAGCATTGCCCATGAAAAAGCTGTTTGCCTTCAGGATGGAATTCAGGACCAAGGATGGATGCAGCATGCTCTGCATGAAAGAAAGAGTCCACAGAGTGTGGGAACTGCTGATGAGAGAAACAAAAAGCAGGAGAGATCCCAAAGGTACGAGAGCCTGAGCAGCAGGAGCCATGAATATCTGCCCTCCTCCTCTCCTCGTTTCTGCTGTCCTTGAATAAAAACATATGGGATTTTTTGGGGGTCAGTCTTAAAAGAGTGTTAGCACTTGGTTTTCAGGTGGCAGAGGTGTTTGCAGCTCAGCAGCTCTGGGTGGCCACAATCCCACACAAAGGCGTGTGATCCCTGTGCATCTCCTGCTCCTCCTCCCCTCAACTGCTCAGCACTGCACAGTCCCTGTCCCTGCAGGGGTGTTTATCACAGCCTGGCATTTGGGACACAATTAGTTGTGCCTTTTTCATTCTTAACACTTGAAATGTCATTCTTGAGTCTCCTTAATGCAACAGGCATGATCCTACCCAGAATTAGGGAGCTGGGAGCGATAGGATGGGCATGAGGATGGGGCACAGCTGGCCAAGTTTTCTCATGCCCTCCTGAAGAGTCCTTCTCCCCAGGCCCTCTCTCAGAAACACGCTATCCTGAAATGACTGGAGCAATCTGTGAGGCAGATGATGCCCTACGGTTGTCCTTTTCTGAACTATCCAACAGCCACAGTGTGACTGTCCCTGCCACCCAAAAGCAGGATGGGGCACTTCCTTGCTCCGTTACCACAAGATGTGCTGGCAGGGAGACACAGCTCCTTCTTGCAGGTGGGCACTGAACAGGCTCAGGAGCCCTTTCAACTCCCAACAACTCTGTCCTCAGGCTCTGCTCAGTGCCAGGACAACTCACGACAAGGGTTTATCCAGGACAAACAGGAATTTGTGCCAACAGAAACTGAACCCAGCACAGAAAGGAGGGGTCCCCCTTGTCTGTAACACAACACCCAGCACAGCCAAGGATGTTTTCCCTGTAATGAGATCTTTATGAGTGGAGCAAGGGGACTCTGTTAGCAGTAACCAGACCTGCCTCCCTCCAGCTTCCCCTTCTCCCTTTCCAATACAAGGGTTTCCTTCTCACCTTAAAGAAGCTCAGCAGTGCACAGTCCCAGTCTCAGTACCAGCCATTCCCACCCAGAAAGGGCTACTGCTTTCAAGATCTAGAAGCATCAGTCCCCTCTTCTACAGTTTCATAGCTCCCTTTCAACTCCCTAAGGGCTCTTCTGATTTTATCTAGCAGAAAACATCAGTTTAAATAAGTTCTCACAGCCAATATCTGTATTTTTTTGACATAGCAGAACAGGGACTAAATGAAAACTCTTCTAGCTCTATCTGCAGGTAAATACTCCTCAAGAACAAGCACAGCATTCCTTCCAGGATAGGACAGCACATTTGGATATGCTTGCCTGTCCTTCAGCTCTCTTAAAACCTGTTGTTTGTGCTTCTCAAGCAAATCAGATTATTCTCTTCTGTAACCCTGAGTTCATGGTTGCCAATCCTTCTGCAAGATTTAGAGTCACTGTATTACATCAGTGAGAGTTAACACTGATGGCCAAACCTTTGCAAGTCTTGGAACAGACTCATCATCCCTCCGGTTCTTCTTACTTCCAGATCAAAGATGAGTTAGAAGAAAGAAAACTGCCTCATGCCTAAGCTTCAGTAAGTCCCAGCATCCTCAGAGGTCTCATCCTTACACTGAAAGCATGCTAGTGCTTTCACCCCTGGAAGTGTCCAAGGCCAGGTTGGATGGGGCTTGGAGCAACCTGGTCTAGTGGAAGGTGCCCGTGCCCATGGCAGGGGGTTGGAATTCTCTGATCTTTAAGGTCCCTTCCAATCCAAACCATTCTGTGGTATGAAGTGGCAGGAGGGGAGCCCACAGAGCACTGGGGGTATGTCTGGAGCACCACAGTTGGCTGCTGCTTCCTCTCTGCCTTGGTGGCACAGGCCAGCATGATCTGCTGTCTGCTTGGACCACAGAAATAATCTTCCTGCCACACAGCACATCCCAGCTGGATTCTGAAGCCACTTCTCCCATTCCATGCTGGCTTTGGAAGTTGCCAGTGAAACAGAGGAAACTCATGTTAAAAACCAAACTGATGCCACCCAGAAAGAGATAATTAACAATTCCCCCAAGGAGGTGTCTCAGAGAGGACGAGGCATTGTGTAGATAATAGGGACAAACAAATGGCCAACCATATTTTAGCCCATAACATCCATTTCAAGATGGACCCAGCAGTTGCACTGGCTCACATCAACCCCCCTTTGGCACTTGGCAGTAAATAAGAAGTGATGGCAACAGCCCTGTGCCCTTTCAAATGTAGAGCGGGATCACTATGTACTAAGGGAACGGTGCCACCCATTGCCAGCTAATCCTGCTTCAAGGGCCCTACAAGGAAGAACCCCTATGAAGTAATGAGAAACTTATACTAAACATGACCCTCTTTTCTAAAAGGCCATTTATACTCCAAGGGCAAGCAGGAAAACACACATGGGACCACTAAAAGCTGCGTGCTGCCTGCCTGGTACTTTGAGTTCTATTTTCACATTTTTATAATTATCACATAATGCATAATGTGACACAAACCAGGAGACATCAGCTCCTTGCAGAGCCAAACCAAGCATGGGCAGGCACTGCATGATCCCCACATGGCCAGCCCAGCCCCAAGCTGCCCCTCCTGGCCCCATCCCAGCAACACCAGCCGTGCCTCCCTGCACCCTGTGCCACCTTCCTGGAGGCAGCAGAGCCCTGCCCAGTGCAAAGCTGCTCCTGCCCCCACAGCTGTGCTCACCTGCAGAGGATAAACCCCAATGCTGCATCCAGAGGGTTTAAATGAGGCATCAGAGCCTGCGATGGGTCACAGCCTCTCTTGGACATTCACCAGCCCACAGAGTCAGGTTTCCAAGCCAGGCACGTGTGGTCTGAGCTCTCTGAATTGAGAAAGCCCAAACACAGTTGGCCTCAAGGTGTCCTGCAGGGTCTGGCCAGCACCCTGTCCTGGCAGGACACCCATACCCTGTTCTTATGCCTGTCTGCAGGGCACACCATGCTTGTGAAATCCCCAAAATGACAATTCTCCCTCTTGGAGACATGGGATAAGTGAAGTTTATCACAAAACTACTTTACAAAAATTTTCAATCGGGGCTTCTGGCTTCCTCTCCTGAGAGTCCCTCCCCAGGGCACCTGTCTGGCTCTACATTCCCCCATTCAGGGATCTTCTGTTCTCCAGTCCCTCTCCCCAAAGTCCCTCCTCCCAGTCCAGACACTCCTTGGCATCCCCTTTGCTGTGCTGCAAGACAGGCCAGCAGCTGTCTTTGTGATCAGTGGTTTCCTTGGGACAGGGCAGATAACATGGGACTGGGAATTCAGAAATCCTGGGAGGTTTGCTCTGAGCTCCTGACAGAGGATGAAGGCTCCAGCTCCATGGGATACCTGTGGTCTGGTCCTCCCCAGTCTGATGAGGCACCTGCTTTGGCTCCAGCATCCTGACACAGGCACATTCCTGTGATCAGGTTCACTCACACTACAGGTTTTCCTTATTAAAGGGCACACTTACATTTTTCATCCTCACACTTGATGCCAACAAGTCAGCCTTTGCTCTGCTATCAGAACCACTTGGCTGAACCTCCCTGTGTCCAAAGCAAAGCCTGCAGCAGTGTGCACTCGAGTTTAGCCATGACTGGCACAAGGCATTACTAACGCTGCAAGGTTTTTGCAGCAGATCCTGTTGAGAAGAACAGAAATTATCCTGAAGACAACTTTCTCACGTATGAATGTACCGTGGTTTCTTCAGAAAGAAAAGGTTTTATTTTCCCTCCCAACCCTGCAAGACACTTTCCCAAGCCAGACAAATTCAGAGTGCCCTATTGCTGTGGAGCAAGGCTGAATAAGAGGGAGGAATCAAATATCCTTTTTCCCTCCTGTAGGAAAGTATTATCCAAGAAACCAGCTGCACTGGCGGGGGGGCTCTTCCAGAAGCACTGGCATGCTCTGCTGTTCCTAGACTAAATAATTGTTGGGCTTCTCCATCCAACACTGCTTTACAGGAAAGCTGTACAAAGTAAATATATTCCTTCCAAGGCCAAGCCCTTTCTCGTGCCAAGTCTCAGCTCAGAGCAGATGTCCATGGTTGGGCTGCAAAGCCCCTAAGGAGCAGGGGGTCTGCAGTGCCCAGGTGTCCCCAGCTGTGCAGGCTGGGGGCAGCTGGAGGGGGCTGGTAGTGTCAGACAGCAGCACATTAATGAACTGAGAACCACCAGAGGAAATTCCTCGCCGGGGATATGGGAATACAACCACCATGCAATCAGGGGCATTTCAGTCACTTAGTGTGAAGCCAAAGAGTTGCTGTGTAACCTTGAGTTAAATTTTCAAGAGGTAGAATTGAGCAGCACTGCAGGTCTCTGAAGAAAAGTGCTCTGTTACTGGCTCTGGGAGGGAGTGTCCTTTGTCTGACAGAGAGGGAAAATGTGATTTATTATTAGAGATACATTAGAGGAAGAAATGGGATTCCGCACTGCTAAGGTTGTTTCTAAGCCTGACACAGGAAAAAACTCAGAGCTCAGTAAGGACCCCTCCTCCTGCACCATGGACTCCTAATCTTCACTTAATCCTCTTCCAGTTCCTCCACCACAGTGACCATGGAGTGCTGGGCACTGTCCAGAGATGCAGCATAAACACCAAAGCACCAGTCTCTCACTTCAGGGAACCCAGGATTTCATGTGATGCCAAGAGTGGAGTGAACTGTAAGAAATCCATCATGATGCAGATAAAATAAGATGATAGTTCATTCACAGGACACACACAAAGGAAAAAAGCCAGTAGTCTGCACACCCATCTCTTTTTTGCTGTTTTTAAGAAGCTTCCAGCATCAGGCAAAATTGGATCTTTAACTCAACAGCATTGAAATTGCCTTTAAGAAAAAAATTCTGCCAGCATCTGGTGGCTGAGAACATTGCCAAGGCCTTAACCCTCTGATATTAACAGAAAGAGATATTGATGAGCGTCCCTCTGGCGAAGGAAACCAAATGGTGTTTTCAACTTCAGTGGATTCTTTACAGATTTTCAATTCCTTAGCAAGGCTGTTACTCCAGACTGTAATGTAATTGAGATGCATTATCCACTCACTCAAAAACTTTCCCAGGAACACATGTGTTCACACACAGACCGTGCATTCAGCTATAAATACATACCGTACCTGCACAGGCATTAAGCTGCTGATCGTGGGCTGTCTGGACATTTCTGCTGCCAGCTCGGCTGCTCAGTCAGGCAGGGCCCTCAGCACTGCCAGCTCAACGTGACAAACACGGCAAACACAGGAACACGGCAAACACAGGAACACAGCTCATCGCTGCTGGATACCTCACCACAGCCAGGAAAAGCAAAAGGTGGTCTTTTAAGGACCATTCCCCATGAAAGACAAGGACTCGGGGTGTCTGCACACCAAAAGGGAGGGTGAATCTCTTCAACTCTTCTACAGACAGGAGGAGCAACTTGTTGATGAACCACCCATCCCACCTCATCAACCTGTGCTGTCTCCTCACTGGAACAAACCACCATCTGCCCAGTATGCAGCAAAATCTCCCTCCAAAATCTTCCAACCTCCTTTATCATATTAATCTCAACAAAAAACCAAATTCCATCGGAATAGATTGAACCGATTCATAGGGTAGCATCTATTGGAATGAAGAAAGTGTGTCCTTGAAGGATTTCACTGGCATAAAGACCTGAAGTCATATCATTGATCTGAACACACCTTAGGTCTGAAAGGTTGGGATGCTCTCCAGATGCAGATTCTGAAACTCTGGTGACCTCTGGGTTTTAAAGCACAATCCTCATTCAAAAATGGGGGTTCCACGCAAGCAGGGCTTTCTTGCAGACTAGAGGAGACTATAGTCAGCATCACTAGAAAGCTTTCAATGTAATATTAAAGAACAACTCTAGTCTTTCTTTTAGCCTGGAGTGTAAATGGGTTACGTTATAGGTCTCTAGTAAGAGGCAGAGGGGGGCATAAACCTATTTTTTTTGAGTCCTATACGAAGCTAAGACAAATCATATCCTCCTTTTATGAAACACAAGATGTTCTAAGGGTTATTTCCATCTCAAAGGAATGATCCATCAATAAATCTCAAAGCACTTTAGGAGAGCTAAGCATTTACACCAAGAGCATCTACCTCTGTCCAACTGCAGCAAGGAGAACTAATACACAGAAAAGGAAGCTGAGGCACAAAAATCTTATGATTAGTGTCTGAAAACATAATCCTGTAACCACACCAGTATGACAACGTAGTCATATGTGTCTCTTCAGCAGGAGAAATTATACCCTTTCCTGAAGAGAAGGGGAAAATTCTTAAGGGAACCAAAACGTTTTGGACATAGAAATAAACAGTTTATAACTTACCTTTGACAAAATCTCATAAATCTAAACCAAAAAGCTTCAGTCACTAACTCCTCTTTGCCCAAAAATTGCACTGGCTCCCTATATGTATTCAAGTCATAGATACAGAATTCTCCAACAAAAATCAGTTTCTTACTCCCTCTGGAGCCAGTATAATTTTAGAGAGGTCAGGATGCTGTTTTCCTTCCTGCATTTCCAACACATTCTCTTACCTGGGATCAGAATACCACAGCTACTCTGAATTTCACAGCAGTCACGCACCAGAACTCAGACCTGCCCCACTCTGACTTTGCAGCTGATTTCCCTTGACCTCAACCACGATGGAGCCTGTGGGACAGAGCTGAGCAATTCAGACCATATACCCCAGAGGGCAATAAATACTTCTACCCATTAATTAGGTGCATTTGTTACTGGAAATGATGGTAAAGTGATTCAAGTTGGTGAAATAACAAAATAAAACCTCTGAAATCAAGAGTCACTTGCCCAACCCTCACTTCTGCAGCGTGAGCACTGCAGATGCCATGCCCAGTGGTCTGGCAAAGGTCAGGTCTGTGGTGAAATGCCCCTTCCCATATCAAAGCCAAATGTCATCATCATAGCCTGAAGGGAGTGGGAGTAGGGACAGTCTGACTTGAACTAAGCACTGGAAACCTAAGAAGATTGCACAGGATTAGTCAGAGGGTAACACAAAACCCAAAAGCCACAATTACCAGCCAAGCAGCAGCCACTCTGCCCAAACTGCTCCCAGCCATCCCAGCACTGCATTTGTGGGAAAAGCCAAGCGGAGAGTGCCTGATCCCTGCAGCTACACCAGAGGCAGCTCCTGGCTGGCCCTGGCCAGGGAAAGGAATAGAGGTTTTCAGTACTGGCATCTCTTGAAAAAGGTGACAAGAAGTCCACTGGGTGGCAGAGGAGCGAGGTGGGGGGTGGAGGGGGTCTGACATAGACACATTTAAAAAGCCTTAGTGAAGGGGAAGGGAAACCACCTCACGTCTGTGCCTATTCCTGGCTATTAAAGAGCCTTTTAGGCATCTGAGATATTAGGGATCACACTCACTTGATGCACAAGAGATGCTTTGAAATGGTTACAGCCTTTTTATTCACAGAAACTCCCTCTGAGTTGCCTTTTCTTCTCTTCGGGCAGAAGTTTATACCAAGGTTTTATTTGGCTTCAGGGCAAACATGATGCTTTGCAGGAAAGCACTGTCAAACAGACCCCTCTCCTAGACAAGTAATTATGAGAACAAATAGCTCCTTCTTAACCCACAGGGGAGTCTGCCAACCGCTCTCTCTGCTATTCTCGGATTCCTGGCTTAGAAAGGGTTACGTGAAATCTAAATGAATGGCTTGTCCTCCTTGGGCTGGTTGGGAAACTGTATGGATTTCAGCTGGCAGCTGAGCTGTGCTGTGGCTAGTCACTGCAGGTTATTCTGCAATGGTAACAGGAGACATCCTGTGCCTTCCCAAACAGGGCTCAGGCAAGTGCAGAGTGGTGTTGCAGCACTGCAGAGCAGGTTTAGAAGCATCAGGTGCTCCCCAAAAAAACAACCAAGGCAGTTCCTGCCCTGAAGACCCTGCAGACTAAATGCAAAGTATGGCTACAGGCAAAGACAAATGTGCAGACGTCATTTTAAGCAGTAGGATAAACTTCAGGATAGGATGCTGTGAGCTAGAGGGCCCTTATGATGCAAGAACTGGGTGCAGTGGTCCAAGCACAGGGAAGTCCTGAAAGAAGGAGCATCAGTTCTCCAGGGCTCTGTGGTGGTCTGTCCCTGAGAGCAATTCAAGAAACTAATTTCCAGCTCTGATATCTAAACTTTAGTTTTGACTAAGAAGTGCAGCATTTTAGATTTGCTGCAAAATCTCTGTATTTTCCACTTTGTTTCATAAATCCACGTGGAATGTCCCTAATGCTTCAGCTTTAACTACAGTTCTACCACTGTCTTTGTCAAACAACATTTTTATCCTACCTGAGAATAGCCAGTGTAGGTCAAAACTCACTGAATTTGTAAGACTTTAGTACTAAAACATAAAGTGCTTCCAACTCCACAGATCCACAGAAGGAAAGCCAGAACCTGCACACAAGATGTCATAGCCTTACAGTTAAGATTGAATAGAACCTCTCAAAGTAAGAGGATTTCAAAAAAGGATCAAGTATTAGTTATGAGTGGTGTAAATGAAGGCAGAAATAAAGTGTAATTTGTTATCAGTGAAATTATCAGAGCCTGACCCTTCACTTTTATTGGTGAGTGAGTGCAAAAAGGTCCTGCTGTTCAAAGAGGACATCTAGATTCAGCAGGAAAAGGAATAAATCACAGAGCAGCCATTCATTAAAGGAGTTAAAAGTCTTCCCCAGAGCTGTATGACTCCTCAGAGAGCAACTGGTCACATGTTCTCAGAGGTATCTGATGAATTCTCTATTTTTGGGTACTTCCCTTTCTAACTCCGCTACCCGGAATGCCCTTTTTTCCTGACAAGAAAAAACATCGCCCTAAAGCTGAACACTGAGAGAGAATGGATGAAAAAAGAGGGTTCATTTCAGGGAAGCATCCAACAGTTCAGCTGTTCCTCGTAACACAACTCAGCTATCAGGACCTCACCTAATCATACCTCTATAAATGCCTGGAGTGTTCCTCACAGGAGCACCAGGATACGTGTCCTGTTCCAGCAGTGAGTCACAGCAGTTCATCCTTCAATAGTCATCAGCTTCATATGTGTTAAACTTGATGCATGTGCAGGAGACTGTTCTGGGATTTCCAGTCGGTCTTACAGAACAAATCAAGATTCTCTTTTGAAGTTCTGAGACTTCTCAGGGAGCATCGTTGTCCGTCTCCTCTGGGGCAGAGCAGCACAAGAAGAAAAGATGGGAGCCGAGGCAGGACCGACTTCAATCAAAGGTATAGCAGAGAGATACCAGGGCAAAAGAGAGAAGGAAAGTGAGGAAAAGAAGTGGCATCCTATCTTATACTTGATGCCTTGCCAAACAACAGGAATGCTTAGCAAGATATGCCTTATGATCCTGCTCTTGATCAAAACAAAATCAAATCAAGCTTTGAAAAGAGGAAAATATCAAACAAACATGAAACAAGGCTATTGTCTTCACATTTGCTTACTGAACTAGAAATGCACGGGCCCTATTCCTAGGAAAAAGGAAAAATCACTGCTCTCTCTTTGTGTGAAAGTAGTGTGAGAACAGGGGACAAATCCTTCAACCTTTCAAGATGTAGTTTGCAAATCACCTCTGTCTGGGAAGCTCTGGATGAGTAAATATTATTAATAATCTCTCTGTGTTGTCCAGACAAAAATGAAATAGTGGAAGGACAAAAGGAATCCTTGTGTTGAAATCATGGAATGGTTTCTCCTGTGCCTTGCAGACAAACACATGTCATGGCAAGCACACAGCACCCAGACCAACACTCCTGCTCCCCATTTTCTTCCTGATGAGACCGTGCATGGGCAGTGAAGCAGGATGGACCCAGGAGAAGGATGGAGGGGTGCACTGGCTATGCATCCCATCTCCATCACTGGAAAGAGTTTGTTTCATGAAAGAAACAAGAACACATTTCACTGGTCCAATCAAAATAGCATTGGCCTCATTGGGACCTAACATTGGGGCTATTATGATGTTGGGGTGAGAAGTGTCTATTTAACCTCCTTTCATTTCTTGTTAAAAAGCATAGCCCATGTCAGAGCTGAGGAGAGCTGCAGCACAGAGGAGACATTATTCCCAGCTTTGGATTAAGATCAGTATTTTAATGAAAGCACTTATTAGCCCCAGCTGGGGCTCAATTTTCCAGTGAGTTGGGAAAAAAAAATATATTGCCCTGGCCATCCTTCTCTGGGGATTGCACCGAGACATCTGAGAGTATCAATTACTGATCATAATACTCTATTGGAAACGAACAGCTGGCGAAAAGCCGCTGGCTGGAAACGACTGGATTGCTTTACATTTTAAAGTATGGTTCGTGGCTATATGGTGTCCATTTTTTTCCCACTCTGGGATCCTGACTGCTCTCCATGGGCTGCAGTAGCCCTGTCCTTGCCAGTTTCTCACACCAGTGCCCCCTCACCAGCCACAGGAGGAGGCTCAGTTCTCTGCAGAGACAACACTTGGTCTTGGGTTGCCCAAAGTGGGGAGCTGAGCACAGCCTGAGGGATCCTCCTATGGGCTGTGCATATTGGTAAGAGCCTCCCAAACCCTCCACCTTCAGGAGAGAGATGCTCCTTGTGTCCTGTCTCCCAAAAGCCACAGTAACCCAAAATGCCTCTTGGCCATTCATGTACCACAGAAGTGGAAGATGTGCTGGTGCAATTCATGACTTTAGACTCCTCCCAAAGCCTTAACTCTCAATTCCCATGCATCCTGTACTGCCCAGATTAGGAGGGAGGGTTACCCAGAGATTAAAGCAATCTCATGCTGCCCAACTCTGCTGCAGCCTGGCACTCCCTGCTATGGCACCATCCTTGCACTGTGATGGGAGAGCGTCCTGTCCCCCAGACAGGGCAAAGGACAACAAAGTGAACTCACTGCCATGTCAATAAACTACAAAATTACTGTATGGAAAGAGGAATATTATTCAGCCACCTGAGCCTACAGGTCTCCTCCTTCATCCAGCAGTTATGGGGTGAAGGAATGACTACATGGGCAACAAGGTTGTTCCTGGAAAACACAGGTGCTCACATGCCCTCTTGGAATGTTTGTACCATCTGGTGACTCGGGCATCCAGCATCCATTAAAACAGGGTTAGGAAGGTTTGTAACTTAATGCAGGGATAGAAGGAAGGGGAGTAAGCAACAATGGAGGGGGTGATGGCACATAAAAGCTGCCATCAGAAAGCTACAGACAGTTTTGTGCTGGACGCTCAGAGGAAGACAGACCCTGAGCTGGAAGCTTGCACTGTGAAGTAAAAGTTAATTTCATCCCAGCACTTTATTCAAAAGCTGATCCAGAAATGGATGAAACCAGAGCAGAGCAGGAGGAAGCTGTTATTTCAAAGTCAAACCTCACAAAATGCACAAGAGTTTCACAGTGAGGGGCAGAGCCCTGCCTGGTTCAGCAGGGAGGGTTTGGAGACGTGGGTGCGTGATGTTACACTGACAAAGGAACTGGCACAGGGGCAAAGTGACCATAGCAGTGGGTGTGTGCAGAGCCACCAGCGCTTCCCTCGTGGCCCCCAAGGGTGGAGGAGGTGGCAGCACTGCCCTCCTGCCCCAGGGGACTGAGCAAGGGGTGGAGGGAGAGACACCCACAGATGTGTGCCAGCAGTTTCTGGAAGAGTTTAAAGCTGTCTTCACGTGAACAGCTGCACTGAACCATAATGGATGGGCACTCCCAAAGGCAAACTGTGAATTTGCCAGCAGAAGAGGCTCTGTGTGTGTGTACCATGCATCTTCCTGGGGCTGGGGGCTCTGTCACAGACAGGGGAGGTGGGAGGGAAGCCCACTCCAGCAGTTGCCAGGTTGAAGGCTTCCCCTTCTTTCAGCTGCAGTGGCTGGCATTATTTTTCTGCACTCGGACTTTCAGATCTGGATGGATTCTATCAGAATATCAAATCAATAAAATGCTCTATCTGGGAACCTGTTCTCTAAATTCCACAGAAAAAAGCCTCAGACTTCAGGAGCTGGCTCCCAGCTCAGGTAGCTCAGGAGTCTCACAGGGAAAGGAAATCACAGGCATGTTTGCCTTGAGAATTGTGCTACTGCCTGAGGTTTGATTAACATTTTTATTCCCCTCATCATCCCCACAACCAGTTCCTCCTATAGCTGAACCGGGAATCTGATTCTATGCAGGGAACAGAAGAGAATATGGATGAAACCCAAACTTTGAATTATCTTACCACCTCTTAAAAGTGTAAAAAATCCTCACTGCTGGCCCTACACTATTTTCACAGCCCTGTGATAATGCAGGGCTGGAGAGGCACCTGTTCAGACCCAAACCCCAGCCAGTCTGACACGATACATTCCATCTCCCACAAGCACCCTCCAAGCCAGGGACACAGCGCCCGCAGCTGCTCTGAGCCCAAAAGCAGATGCTAATCCTCATCTCGTGGAAACAGGCAAGGAACACCTGAAAAGAAACTGAGTCTGAGCATCACACAGACCAGCCATTCAGCTCAGGCCAGTCCCATTAGATTTGGTTGACAAAAGAATCCAACGTGCACATTTATAATTTGCCAAAAAAAAAAAAAGTGAAAGCAAAAAAAAAAATTTGGGAAGAAAAGCTTTCCCTTCTGAATGGAGAGTTTCTGTGGCCCAGCCTCCCTCCTCGTCAGCAGACAGGGTGGAATTCCCGGGCTACGGGGGAGCTCTCCTGGGGCTGATCATGTTCTTAAAGGCATGTTCCCAATCAAGAAGGCTGGGATGAGGCATAATAATTGCATAGGCTTCCTGAGAACTGGCTTAATATCCCTCAAGACGGATTTAACCTAGTTTTTCATTCTGCTTTCACATCAAAAAATAAAGATCTGTCTATATCTTGATATACTGCAAATCAGGAAATGGAGGCGTATGGTATATCTCATCCTCCCCTGCCTGGAGCTCTCCAAGGCAAGTTGCCAAGGCAGAGCAGCCTTGGCTTTTGCAGACACTTCCATTGTGTCAGCAAAGCTGTGCTGATTAACACTGGTGAGGAAAAGAAACTAGTGGCCTGTTAAAGGTCTGAGAGTCAGGAGCCATCTAATCCTGGGCTGGCATGGGCTTTATGTCCTTGAAATCCATGGATAATAATTAGTTTTCATTACCAGCTTACATTACACACCTATTGGTCTGTAAAGACAAACGAGGATGGAAAGTTTTGTAGGCCCCCGGCCATAGCTGGTTATAATTATTATTAACACAGGAACACTGGAAAATGTGCCTATATAATTGGACAAGTGCCAATCTTGTACTTACTTTTGGAGCCTCTGGAACACCTTGAGGCAATCCCAAAATTCAGAGGTGCATGTTGGCATTTCCCTTTCCAGCTGAGCTCAGGCTGTTGACCTTCTGGCAGGTGATTCCAAGAGGTGTTGGGAGACATCTCAGACATGTGCCACGGTGAGTTCAGCTGGGAGAGACAGAGGTTATCAGCTCCAAGCCAGCCAGAGAACCTGCCTACAGCAGCTATCCACACTGCTGGGGGTAATTAAGAGCAGAGAGCAGACCCAGGGCTCCAGCCCAGGGCACCAGCTGGGTAAATCCCAGGGAGCACCCTGAGATAAATAATGCAGTCTGGCCACAAAGCCACAGCTGGGTAGATACAGATGCACTAGTCTGGCTGGCTTGCAGGAACACTGGGCTTTTCTGTTCCCCAAGAATGGGGAGAGCCTTTGCTGCAGGGACAGCCATCAGTCCCTGCTTGGACATTAGTACAGACCTTGCTGAAGTGCTGTCAGCAGTGAGCTGGTTGCTGTAAAGTTATCTTTAGTTTGTGCCACACATGATTATAGAAAGACTGTAATCATAACTGGCCTTCTTCATTACAAGTGTTTTTAATCCTGTAATAAAGAGATGCTCTACAGATGAAGACAGAGTTATTTTATGTTGAATGTTGCCAGTTTGGACTTACAATTCCAGCTTTAAAAACACAGATCTCTAACAGTTCAGTAAAAGGCTGCTCTGAGGTCTGTAATAACACATACCAAATGTACCCCAAACAGTACACAACACCATCACAGTACCAGATATTTGGGAGGTTGACTTCCATAGCTAAGCTGGCTCAGCATAGGAGACACCTCTGTGTGACAGCTGGGCAAGGCACATTTTATGCCACATGTTTGTGACACAACAGGGCATTTGCAAAGCCCAAAATGTAAATTTTGTCTTCAAAAAAGAATAAATAAAGAAGTGGCAGATGAATTAAATTATGGGATTTAGTGTCATGAATATGAATTTCTCTGAGCCATCCTGGTGAATATTAATGCTCCTCGGTCAAGCACGATCCCATATAAAGCCACACCTTGTCTGGCTCAAGCAGCCATGCGAGCCCTGAACTCCCCTTGGCTCCCTTAGATCCAAGGTAGGAAGCAACAATAGTCCCTTAAAACACTTGGGACCAATTCCCAAGTTTCTTACTCACTCTGAGCTCAGCCCTTACTCCCGCTGTGGCAGTGGCAGCTTTACCTGAGCTCACAGCCCCAGTGTCCAGGCTGACAGCTTTAGAGGCCACTGTCTCCAGCAAGAAATCAGCTCTGAGTCCAGCAACTTCACTTAATTTTGCTGGAATATTCCTCTGTGATGCAGGGTTGCATCCCACTGCCCACGACATCTCACACAAGGACAGGGAAGATGGAATAGGCAGTTCCCATCAGTCCCTTAAGCAGATTTGGGTGAGCAGAGGCTGCCCTACAGAAACTCTACAGGCCACATTTTTGGCAAATCCTGAGCTATATAAACAAACAGGAAACATGACCTGAGCTCCCATAAATTTCCTGAAAATCTTTAATGACTCTAAAGGCTTAATAAAGTGTTTCACAGCAGAGGCAGCAGTCAGTAATTATGGGCTTGGAATCTGTGAAGTTGCAAGTCGAGGTCCAACTCAGCGATTGAAAATGCAAGCAGTAATAACAGCTCTTTCAGAGCACAACACACTTCTTTTCCCATCATATACCCGACTCTGTGAGCTGGTGCAGCCCTAGCCAAGCGAGCTGTCAGAAGAAACTTTAATCAAAGGGCAAAATACATTAAAAATAGAGACTAGTTCTAGCTGATGGAGTTGCAAAGCATTGTGAAAGCACAAACTGTGTGCTAGGAGACCGTGATTTAGCAAAAATTGTAAAGGGCCAGCTACAGACTCTAAAAGTCAGTCTGTTACTGGAAGTAGGATGTGCAGGAAAGTTTGGGACCTGCAATGGTGTGGGAGGGTTGTCACTGCTGCACCCTGCTCCCAGAATCCACACCCAGGGACCCCTACACCATGTCTGCATGCAGGTGGGTGCACATTAAGTGAAGCAGGTTTAAAAGAGGGGTCACAGCTCCCACAGACACCCCTCCAGGTTCAAGGGGAGCCACTGTCTGTCACTGGTTATTCTGATCATCGTAGCTCTGGGAAAGACACTCCCACAGGAAAACACAGCCACACACACTGCTTGGAAAGGCTGCCAGTCCCAAGTTACTCATCTATCACACTGCTCTGCCTGCATTTAAAATGTTTTTCATCAGCACTTCGGTCATCTTTTTACTCTTATACATGATTCTTTTAGCAAAGCCCCTCTTTAAAGCCAACTGACAGGTTTCAAAAGCAAGCAAGCCTGTTAGTTTTTCCTTTTGCCTGTCATTACACAAGAGCAGGGCTTGAGATCCAAGGTTCTATTAAAAAAGGACTAAATTAAGCTCTTGCATGATGTCTCTAGAGATGCATCAGTCAGTGCTTTCTTACACATTCCTTTTACAGCAACAGGAAAGTTTGTATACCAACCCAAGTGCAGCTATTCAGCTGTCAACCCCCCATATAACTACATCAATCCACAAAAGAGCAACCAAACTGCTTTGAAACTTCTGCAGTGAAGCAGTAGAGAAGAATTTGATGTTTAATGCTTTAATCATAAAGTTGGAGGCCTCCACTGATCCATATTACTGATAGCTGCAGGACAGCTCAGCACCACGTATGGGTGAAGAAGAAAAGGTAAGATAAAGGGAACTTCAAGGAAACAGAACTGAAAGGCACAGTGAGCCCTGTACTTCCAAGCATTGTGCTAGACTCCTTCTGGCAAGTGTCCCTTTTCATAGATCATTGCAGAATTTGTTACTTGTTTCTACAAATTTAGAAAGAAAATACCTCATCTGCCTGCTGTGATCAGTAATGCGCCAAAGCAAGTAAACACCACATTTGTTAATGTTTCCAGAGATCTTTCCATCACACTGAACCATTCCATTGGTTCAATATGTAGAACAAGAATGTAAATAGCTTAGATTACACATCTCATTACAAACAAACAAAAAAAAGACCTCTGGATTTTGCAGCACTGCATCCCACAGTCTCCACAGCCAGCCCTGGGATGTGGGGAATAATGCAACCTTCAGTGCTGCTCTAGCAAAACAGATGAAGTTCTTACTTGTTCTTCCCTTACTGATGTTTTTGGAAAATACAGAAAGGAAAAAATTGTCAGACCAAAATAGTCTACGTGTCACTTCAAGCCAATCACTGGGGACCTGGACTCAGAGCCCATTGAAGTCAGTGGAAAGATTCCTCCCGACTTCCATGGGGTTTGGCTCAGACCCACACGAATGTGCTTCTTGCAGGTGTAGGTTTACATGTTTCTTTTTAGACTGTGTGAACAAAGAGTGCCCTCAAGAACCACCTTAACCACAGCTGCATTTGTCTCTAACAGGGAGCTTCCACCCTGCCTTCGGCAATGTTCCTGGGCTGGGGCCAAATCTCCAAGCCAGCACATCCCTCTGTCTTCTCCAAACCTGTCACATTTGTAGGGCCCACATTTCTAAGTGTCCAGTCACACAGAGCTGGCCTGTCTCTCTCCTGCATTTTTCTGCCCACATGGCTCATGCCACTGCCACCCAAGCACCTGCAGTACTATCCAAATTTACCCAGGAACTGCAGAATTGACGTCCAACATAAACATTCCCCTTAGGAGATGTGTCTGTTCTCTGCTGCTGGATTGCAGGACAGCATACATGGTGGCATCTATATATATATACATACACACAGTATTTATTTCATTTTATCCTTTTAGATAGTCCCAAACAAACTGTCTTCTGAATATGTCACTTCATATTCCAGATTACTGAGAGATCACTATCAACCAAGAACAAAGACCACCTCCAGTGTCTGGTGCAGAAGGAAGAGGTGCCCACACTAACAGCAGTTCTGCAAAGCAAACAGAAAGTGAAATCAATGTGAACCTTGCTTAAATAGGTCACTTATCTGCTTGGGTTACCCCTCTACCCCCCTGCTTCCCAAATGGTCTTTGAACAGTCAGAGTTCTTCAAGTCACCAAAGGGACAATTACACACTTCACTGAGCACAAAAACAAAACTTGCATAATATAGTGTTGAACTCAGAGGGTTAAAGGACGCCCTCGGGAGAGCAGCAGTGACAAATAAGCATGTTGAATGTTCCCTCACCTTTCTGATTGCTCATTAAGCTTTGGCACAGTTCCATACGTGAACTCACTGCACCAGAACAGTCTTACACCCCACTGATGGGTTTGTCTGTACAATACAAACAGGGATGGACAAGCACAGGAGATCCAAATGTGCTAAAGGTAAGCCAGGTTCTGACATTCACTGCACTGCAGAAGCTGATCTGGGGGCTCTTCACAAGCTGGAAAACAATACAGAATGTGCCAGGGACAATCCATGCAAAAATGTATTAATTCTGACAAAAATGAAACAGCTGTCCCTAACTCTTGAGCACAGGATGAGGAATCAGGAGACACCGCCTTTCTGCCCAATTCTGCTGCTCAGTCCCACACTGACACCGTGCCCCTTTCAGCTCTGTACCTGTCCCTGTGCCTCAGTTTCCCCATCTCCTTCGTGCAGGTCTGTACGTCAAAGCTGCTGCGTGTATGGTTTGAAGAAGGCAAGCCAGAAGGGGGAAGGAGGCAATGGAAAGGCAAATACTTCCAATATTAGTCAGCCCTTACTTTGGCTGAGTGAGTAGCACAGAGAGGTGGAAGTAAAAGGAACCACAAAGGCTGGAAGCACTGGATTTCAAACAAACCCACCGTGACAATGATGCCCCTTTAATAGACGGGACGGTTCAAATCAGCAGCCCTAAGCTTGGTCCTCCTGGGCTTTGCTCGCTGCCAGCAGTGTTCAATGTGCTGCTTTGTCTTTCAGAAAGAACATGTAATTGCTATCACTCATTATTTACAGATGTGCAGATATCTGAATCTACTCCACAACCAGACTGAGCTGCCGGCCAGAGCCAAGGAGTGAGGTTCACAAGAGGCTTAGGGAGACCATCCTGAGAAATGAGAATTAGGTTTCTGCTGTTCAATTCAACCCATTTGCCTCTTGAAAACACCTGCTGGTTTCTTCCCTCACACTCACAGGGAAGAAAAAGACAATTTCATGCTGTTCCTTATCTGCCTCCTCTGTATCCTTCTGTTGGTTCCCACCAGTGGCTTCCCCACCAGGTGTCACATCTGGAGGAATGTAAAACTGACAGGCAGAGAGATGCCTGCACAACCATCTCAGATTAACCACTTCCATGCTTTTCCCTGTGTAAACATGGGTTTGCTCACAGTGTCAGTGGTAGATAAATAACTGGAGACTCTGGAAGTTCTCCTCCAGTTTGGGACAGCATCAGTTGATGCAATCCTGGCCCTGCCAAACCTAACATCAAACACATGCTGACTTTAACACTCTTGCAAAATTATAACAACACGGTGTTGTGATATTCCCCAGAGTGACTCCCTTCAAAAACGAGGAAGGGGAAAGATGCAATGTCCATCTCCACAGGAGCTTATCAAGTGGGTGGAAGGGAGCAGGAGCACAGCAGATCACAGACCACAGCAAAAGGAGCTGAACCAAGATGAGCATTTCACTTTTACTTTGAAGAATTAAAGTCTTTAGGGGACAGACTGATAATCTTGCAGCATTGTTCTATCAATCCATTTCCTGGGGAGAGTGGTGGGATCACTGTGCACGAAGACAAATAATTTCCTAGTGAGGACTGAATGGCAAAGGACATTTGATGGCAAAGTAACACAGAGCAAGTCCCAGATTCCTGGCAGTGGGCTGGCAGGGACTAGTTATACATGATGGATGGCATTTACAGATCACTAAGATTAAAAAATCCTGATAATAAAAACCACAAGCGAAGAAATTTGAGTCGCCCTCAAATTTCTGTGCATTTATCTAACACTTGTCAGTTGACATTCCTGTTTTATGTGTGAATGCTTAAAGACACAGAAGTAAAGTGATTCCAGGGGATCTTTGGAAACAATAGTGACTTGGAAATTAATAAAAAAACCCAAACATTCCCAGCCCCTGGATAATGTCCCAATGACTGGCCACTTTCTTAAACACAAGGCAGCTAAGATATGGCTAAGCTACAATGGTGTGGGGTAGAAGATAACAGGATTTACAGGGTTAGATTTAACAAGGTTGAAGGTTAACAGGATTTTAAGGTTAGGATTTAAAATAACACAGGAAAGATGGAAATCCACAGTTACAAAGAACTGTCTGTATTATTCATTTCTTTCTCCCTGACTCTGCACAGACTGTAAATCAACCCAGATCAGAAGACATCACCAGCCAGTTCTGTCCTCTCCAGCCCAGAGCACCAGGCTGGCAGACAGGATACACAGGGGTTTTATTTTCAGGGCTCTGACACTGAGCTGTTATGTGACACCTGGAAAGTCACACTACATTTCTGCTTCTTTTCCCACCAGCTGTTGGTTCAGGTTATGATTATTGCTATTATTTCTACCCCTGCTGCTATAGGCACTACCACAGGAATCCCCCACAGATACCAGGACCTCATTGTGCAAATCACCACAGACACACAATTCTGTAATAAAATTCTTCTCTCCCATGAGACATTTATGCCTTAAAGCAAAGGCAAACAGGTGGAAACAGGCAGAAGGCAGAGTGCTGGCATGGGGGAGACAGGGCACTGAGGGAGCCCCCTCACCCCAGGCTCATCCAGTGCCCTGGCTGAAAGGGTCTTCTTGGGGTTTGTAATCATTGCCACGGTATCAGCAATACAGTTTATATGCACAATACTCCTAGGATGCACATGGGGGAATAAAACACATGGAAACAAATCCTCAATGCCCAGAAGAAAATCTTCAATTCACGCCTTTAGTCTTTCCTAACAACTGTGCTTTTGCATATTTGAGCTGCTCTCTGAATATTGCTGCTTACAAGTATTTGACACACAGTGATGCCAAGGAGCGCTTTTGCTTGCTTTTGTTTTTCCATGGATGCAGAACCCTCCCTAAATAAAAAATCACCAGCTGGAAATACTGGATTGCCATGGCTGCACGGCCTGAGTTTTCCTTTTAGCATCATGAGATTGCAGATGGGTGTGCTTCTTGGTGGGCTATGCCTGGTGTGGACTGGAATTGATTACAGTTTTTCTTGCACTTCTATCTTCATTAGTTCTACATCACAGGGAGTGTGGCATGCATGCATTGCTAGCCCAAGAAAATTAAGATGTGACATTGTTTTTCAAGGACACATGCTTGGGGCATACATTTTTTTCCCTACTTCTCCTCTATCAGTGCATAAATCCCAAATGGAGCTATCAACAAAAATAAAAGGAAAAATCCTGACCCAGTTTAAGGTTGTGTGGGGTTTTTTTTCCTTTCCTTCTTTTGCTTCTTAAGGCCAAAGACATAACAGGGGCCATAAGCAGAGCTGCCAAAATACATATGCATGTTGGACGCTTTTGTCTAAAGACACTATGAAGTGCTAAAATATTAAATATGTCAACCAGAAAGGTTTTCTCTGGTCTTCAGAAGAGTTCTGCAAAATGGCAATAAAAACGTGAAAGAAGAATGCTGAATAATCAAATGTGGTTTCTTTTTTAAATGTAAAGGCTGAGTGTCAGTGAATTGAGCCCTGGATACTCCAGGTTTAAGAGCAAAGACAGCTCAAGGATCTTCAGTCTCATTCCCTCTGTTGTGCTGGAGGGATTATATCAAAGGAAAAGAGACTAGCAAATATCCCAAATTGTGAGCATCAGGACCAAACATATTGTATCAGAGAATTTTATGCATCATCCAATTCAGGCACTGAAATTCAGAATAAGCTTGGTTTTTCAGTTCCCCTGCCCAGCTCCGAGTTGTTCAGAGCCAGACTTCAGACTTGGGGCTGCTTCCAGTCCTAATGATCTGTTCAGCTCCTAACTTCTCCAGCAGGACTGCCAGGAAGGAGAGGATGCAGAGAAGAGGATATTTGAAAAAGCAAACTCTCCTCAGGTGAACTCAGCAGCGACCCCCAAATTCAACCCGAAAGGTGAGTAAACAGCCACGGAAGGGCAGCAATAAACACTGCTCACGAGCTCGAGGACAAGCTGGGACATAAAGTCCATTCTCCCTCCCCACGTGTGCCGTGCTGTTTGTCATCTCTGCTGTTACTCAGTCGTTCAGATCACGCTTCCCCACTCCATCACACAGTGACAATGTGCACCGAGACACTGAGGTCTGGGGTTGTAACAGAAACCCTAAACTGTGTTGGTGGCACTTGCTTTTTTATTATTATTTTTGTCTGAAAGTAAATACCAACTAATTATGGTGTTCTGAAGTGACCTTATGGAGCATGTGCTCGAGTCCGTGGACCTCAGCCAAAGCTACTATTGTGGATTTCATGCCAAGGCTTGGGAGAACCCTGGCTCCCTCCCATTGTTTTCTTTGGCCGGGCTCTATGAATTCTCAGCCTGGCAAGAAAGCCCCATTTTAAAAGTACTGGCAAACATTGTGCAGTTTGTCACACCACGGCTTATGATTTAGGGCCTTGATTTAGGCTCAACACTGGGCTCTTGTTTCGCTGTGTTGGTACATCATTCCCAACTTCGTGTGAGTTAATAAACGTCAGTGGGCTGGGAGCGTGGCATAGCCAGTACTGCAGAGAGGATTTTCCCTTGAATATACAAATCCATAGTGGGAATGACTGAGGGAAATTGAAACAGCTCTATCCATCAGCCAGAGGCTTAAGCTCGTGTAAAGGAGGCTTTCTAATACAATGGATGCTTCAGTGATAAAATGATATTGCTGCATACCTGGGGAAACTCAGAGCTGGAGGACAAGGATTTGCACTTCTCTTTCTTTTGTTTCATAGAAACTCATTTTTATTTATGATTCAACCTCAGAAATAGCGGAGAAATTTGAGGGGATTTAAAAAAAAAAAGAGCACAAACCACCTCTTTGGCTCCACAAGTCCTTCATACAGTTCCCTCAGGCTTTGCTAGTATGTAGTTATAAGCAAAAAATGACTCTGCAAAAAGCAGTCCTTTGGTAAAAACCAGCTCTTGCACAGTTTGTGTATTTTGGAAGCCATATTTGGCCATTTTACTGGCTAAGGATACCAAAAAGCAGATGCTGAGATTCAGACTCCTCCAAATCCTCTGTGCATAGGGAGGAGGGGAAGAGGGCAGGCTGAATATTGAAAATCAAACTAGTGCAAAGGAGAAATGGAGTCAAATAGCTCAAAATCTCTGTACCTTTGTGACTGGCACTGTTGAAACTCAAAAGAAAAAAAACCAGCCCTCTGTGCTATTCATGGATTGGAATCAATAAACAATCAGCTTCTCCCTGAAATAACTCACTTTTCTCACTGTCAAACTAATCAAGAGTAATAGAATGCAATTAGTAAATCATGGGTAAAAATGTAAATGAACCAGTAAACCAGCTAACTAATGATCTTATGGATCATATCACCAGTGACTGAGTTGGCAAATAACACCAGAGATGAAGTTTAAACTCAGGTCAGTTCCCACTAATACTGAGCCTAGAAGTACAAAAGTCATCCTTGCTTTGAGGTCAGCAAAAGCCCATCTGGATCAACGTGTAGCAAACTGGATCACTGAACAACTTGGAAAGTCCCTCTCATGACCTTGGTGGGCCTTCCATGTCTCTCAGAACAGCCACAAGCATTCCAAGGTCCAAAAAAGCACGGGATAAACCAGAGACAACTGCATGGATGGCATCTCCACACCCATCTCCAGTGGGCTGTGGAGGGATCCCACATGGCTCAGTCTCAGTGTATTCATGGACATAACTTACGACCTGATGAGCTTCTGCGGTTTCTCACTCAGTCTCAAACACTCTCACAGCTGTTCTGAAAACATACCTTGAGGTTCCTCTGCAACCAACTGGAAGCTGATAAAACAACGACTCCTGGATTAACAAGGTAAAGGGTCAACCCCCAAGCACAGGATCCAGAGTCAGACCCACGTCACAGCTCATTGGTACAAATCCCATTTAAGCTAAAGAAAACCAAAATGTGTACACACAAGCCCACTCTTATGTCTATGTACACTTCACACCAGCCCCTGTGATTTCTGGTCCTGAGTTCACACACAAACAGGAAAGGGACAATTTTGTGCTTCAGGTGTGACTGAAATCTCACTCAGCTCACCATGCTCATGAGAATTCAGCTCTGGATCTCACTGAACAGCTGACCTGACTTCAGTCTTGCCATATGAGGCCAAATCCTAACCGAAACCACCTGTGGTATTTCAATAATATTAAATCCAAGCTGAATTCAGCTTTGTACCTGACTCACATCCAGCATCAATTTCCTTGGCCCACTTCTAGTCTCTTGCTGTCAGCACTCCAGGGCTGAGAGTCATGGAAGAATAAGCTGCATTCTGTTAAACCTCATGGCCAATGCTGCCAGCTCAAGTGCAATCCCTGCTACCCATCCTGGGGACGGGGTATGAAACAGAACTGTTTGTTTTCCAAATCTGATGCAAAGTTTCAGTTATTCAGTTTGCAGTTTTGACTACAAGGGGATTTAGCCAGCTCTGACAACATATGGATGTGGTCCATGGTACTAGCTGTTTCCTATAGGATCTGCAAAGGTCCAAGGCGTGACTCTGTCTTACTGCAGCACTTGGAATTTGCTGTGATGCACAGGAGGAGGAATTCCTGGGAAAGGCCAAGGCCTCTCCGAGGATGGTCTCAGATGCTCCCTTTGCAGCACACCAGCTTCAGAGGGCAATATTCCAAGGTCTGTTTGTTTAGCCAGAATCTGGCTGGCTGTGAGACATACCACTGCTGGTGACCCAGTAGGAAAACTCATTTATTGCTATCTCTTTTGGCCTTATTTATAGAACTATTGTTAATATCTCAGCTGGTCTGTAGGGGATAGCAACAGACCTTATGTCATACGAGTGTGTCAGACACACACATCACGTACCTGCACAGAGGGGAAGATGTGCTGGGTCATTTCAATCACAGTCTAGAACTGAAGCCCCACCAGGCCACAATGATTATGGAATTTAAGCAGTAAATAACCCACTGATTCACTGTTTTAAATACATCATCTTTTCAACCCCATCTTCGACAGATCCTGCAAAGCTTGCAGATTTCATAAGGAAAAATGACATCTATGATGCTTCTGCATCTCCAGACTGG
This sequence comes from Campylorhamphus procurvoides, assembly GCA_013396655.1. NCBI lineage: Eukaryota > Metazoa > Chordata > Aves > Passeriformes > Dendrocolaptidae > Campylorhamphus > Campylorhamphus procurvoides. The sequence goes on from WBMV01016006.1 coordinate 867,914, forward strand.
GTCTCCAGCAGGACCAGGTCCTGGCTCCTGCCAATACCATGAAGAAAAGGTGATGCTCATGACCAAAAAAATGAGAATTTGGATGTGTACTGCAGGTTCTTCCCACCAATTTAGGAATAAAAAAGCAGAAATTCAAACATTAGCCAGAATTGTTTCAGATATGAACAGTGGCCTGGCATCTACCACTTCATCACCCATTTCTGTTAAAAGAGGTATTCTCATCTCTATTTCCCACAAGCACAGAAGAAGTAGCTTCAATTTGTTGCATATACGTGCCAAATAAATTAACTGTAGTTATGTTCCCAGGCCAAAATGAGAGAGGGCCAACAGAGGTTCTGAAGACAGGACAGCAACTTCATCCTTGTGCAGGAAAGATTCACTGAAATGAAGATAGCAAGAGTAAGAAGATGAATAGAAGACCAAAGGAGAACATGCTGCCTTTCCCTCCTCAAGGGCCTGAAACCACAACCATTAAATCAGTATCAAAATTTTCACTGGATTTAGAAAAGAATTTATATGTTTCTGGAAAAAAATATATTCCATACAAAATGTCATTTGCGTTAAAAGAATATTTGGAAAAGAAAAGAATAACTGTTAGTATTGGCAATATCACAGAAATAAGGCCCTGGTTGTCCTTTCCTAGAAGAGTTAAACTTCTCCTATTATGAAACAGGAAAACAATCTCTGCAAGGCAAAATTTTCCAGTCAATGCCCATCCAAAACTGCAGGTCACCAGCAAATACCTCCAAATACACAATAAGGTCATACAAAGAAATTCGGAGAACAGCCCTCTTTGTCTAGAATATTAAGTACTGGAACAAATAGCAGCAACATCCCTTTGAGTTGTTCACATTTTTCCCAGCACATCTCTTCCATGCTGAGGGTTGCTTTCTTTTTCCTATCACGCTGTATGGATTTTTCTCTGTCATCATCTGTCTCCCCTCCATTCCAAGAAAAGGAGTCTCTGCAGATTCCTGGAGTCTGCAGATACAGTTAGCCCAGCTAGAAGCCTTTTTGTTTGTTTGGGGTCTTTTTTAAATGAAAGAGAATGTTTAAATAACCCCTCCCTCATTCTTCTTCTTGGTTTCCTACAACCCTCATGCAACTCAGTCCCACCTCCTCATTCTGCTGTTCCTTGGTCCTTTCCCTTGTTGGGTTTTCTTGGGGTGGTTTTTTTTTGGTGGCTGGTTGGGACTTTTTTTTGTGCCAGAAGTGGTGTCATCTATAACTATAATGCTTACCAAGGAAGCCTGTTGCCACAGGTCTGACCACACATCTGTCATACCAGCCTTTAGAGGGGAAAATACAAATGGGATCAGTTCAGAGATCAGAGCTCCTTCCTCCACGATTCTAGTCAAAATCAGAAAGTTTGCATCTACACTAAAAAACATACATCTCGTCTATATAGTTCATATTCATATGTAAGTATAGTCCACTCGGCTGTTACAGGTATAGCATAAATGTATCTTCAGAATTCCTTTGAAAAACCTCACTGCCTTTTAGATCCTTCTCAGAACATTTCTCACCCCAAGATTTTCATCAATGACTACTATAATTTCTTACCCAACCCTAAACCCACACTTCTCCTTACACTGTATAATTATTTCCCATTCTGCAGTGCTACTTTGATGTTATTTTTTTAATAAATCACATTCAGGAGAGTGATGCTTCAGCCACTAACACTGAGAGGTTTGGAGCAAGTTGGAACCTCCCCCTCTTTGGAGATATGAACATATGGAAAAGAGACTTTAAAATTAACATTAAAACCATGGCAGTGAGTAATATACAAATAGTGTCTTCAAGTTGGGCCCTTGCAAATGGGGCAGCCCAAAACACTGCAAGCCTTCTTTTTGCAATAATAATTTCAGGCAGAGGGGCTCTAATAGCTTCACAGGCTTTTAACAATGTTTTATATATTGTTGTGGCTAGATAACAAAAAAATGAACTCAAATAGTTTTTATGCACAGAATTTCTTAGCTGTACTTCTCTAATCCTCTCAGAAGTGACATAATCATCCCAGAACCTTTGAACCAAGGTCTGTTTGCTCAGTCCAAACATTATTAATGATGCAAGTTTGAAAGAATTTCTTCTTTTCTCTCTTCTCTTAGTTTCCACATTTTGGACAACTTTTCAACAAAAAGATCAAGCACTATCTGCTTTCAAAGTGTCCCTAATTAGGTAATTGCTGGGAGCATAAAATACACACATTTATTGTAATTGAACCCATGGCAGACTGAGGCCAGCCAGTGCTCAGAGTTCACTCTGCTGGCAGCACAGAGATATCTTGCCCTGTTCAAATCTTTTTTCTGTAAAGGAGTAAGACATCTCCAGTGTCCATCACGATGGAGTTACACTACTGACCCCTTCCTGAACAAACTTTGCAAACCACAAGCACCCACATCTGACCAGAAACCTAGATTAAACACAGTTGTTTGCAGAACTTCTCCTGCAGAATTTCTCAAAGTTCTTTTCCAAAAGGTCTCCCTCCCATCCCACAGACATCCTGTACTGGGTCAGCAGCTCACCGCCCGGCTGGATCTCACTCCACGCCAGGGACAGAAGGAACTTTTTGTACCTTTAGCAGCTCGTGGGAGCCAGACCTCCTATTGCTCCCCACCAGCAGCCACAGCACTGCCGTTTCTGGGGTCACTCCTCTAAATCTCAATTGCTCCCCATGCTCTTCGTTTACATGTTTTGGTCAAGTGAGATTATCCAGCCCTTGGTACCAGGGTAGGCAAGCACTCTTTTGAGAGCTGCCCAGCACCTGCCCACAAGGGTGTGGATTTCTGCCATGGTCTGGGGTTAGAACTGGGCAAAATCCTATTGAGATTTTATAAATCAGTCATACTGATAATTTTAAAAATTTATTTGACTACTTTTTTTAAATATTCTGAAGTTTGAACAAAGTACATCTGAATTATGATGTTGTATAACATATGAGTTACAGCATTTTTTATTTGACCTCAAGTGATTATAACTCTGGAATTAGTCTGGGGTTTTAGCCTGCCTGCTTAATTCAAAAATCAAGACCTTTCTTCTGAATTTTCAGATCAGCTAAGCAAATCTGAAAAATTTATCAGTAGCACAAGTCTAGTTGTGAACTACCTGATATCCTTGCATAAAAGACTTTCTTTATTAGGACATTGTATTTTCACCTAGAATTTCTGTTCCCAAAAGCAGGGAAAGTTCACATTTACAGGTCATCCATTTCCTAACGAACCAACCTAGAGGTGTGAAAGCAAGGGTCTTCGGGTTATTCTTCCTATTACATTGTCACCATCAGCTCAGATTGTATTGTCAACTTTGTTTGGGCTTAGCTTCAAGACTAATATTAAGCTGTGTTGCTGCATAATTCTCTGGGTGTTTCCTTAGTCATTATGCAAGCTAAGAGGTCAACCTTGGCTTTGGTAAGTCATAAAATGGGAAAAGCCTCAGTTATAGGAGCTTTAGAATTCCTACTAGACAGCACACAGTAATTCTTGTTCCTGAGTCATACTGCAAAAGCTTTTTAACATATCTTGCATTTGCTCTCAGAGCAAGTGATTATACTTCTGTGCCCTTCCCCAGCCATCCAAGAAAGATATTTGAGATTCTCTGTGCCAGGAGGGATGAATGTGCTGCAGGGAGCACTCCCACGGTCAGCACGTGCTGGGACTGCAAATCCTGAAGCGCAGGAGTAAAATTTGCATCAACATATGCTGTGTCCAGGGCAGGAAATGCCATTACGTGCTTCATTCACTGTGGATGTAGGAATGGATTTTGTTACCTTTTAGGGTAAATATACAATTGATATCTGGGATAGGGTTCAAAAAGCATTCCCAGACCTTCCACATTCACAGCACAGGCTGCCAGGGCAAACAGAACCAACTGTTGTAGCTGCCCAAAGAAGAGGACCCACACAAGCCATCTCACTCACAGGTACATCCAAAACATACCATGCTGTTCTATTAAGGTTTCTTTTCTAATTGTGACCCAGCTCATAGCCAGGAGTATGTGCCTTCTAATGGCATCTGGCTGGTACTATAAAAACGCAACTGGATACAGATCTTAAGTATTAAGGGCAGAGGACCAACCCTTTCTCAAGTCATTTTCTGTTCCTTTTCAACATGAATTGAAAAGACAAATGAATTTCAAAGATAATATAGAATGATTTAGCAGAAATCCAGGCCCTTACATGCTGGCAAGGTTGGTGGAACACATCCTGTTACTTCAGAAGGCATCAGCACAACACAGCTCCTTCAGCCTTTCCCTGGTTACCACTCCGGAAAAGAAAGAGTCACACAAATGCAGGGAAATCCAGTGCTCCCCATGGGGCACATCACACAACAAATCTGGCAAACACCTGTCCCAAGGAGGAGGAATCAAAGCAGCATCTTGTAGAGAAGGAAGACCAGAAGATTCCACATTGCACACGTATTGATTGAGCACTATGCAAATTCCAGACATGTCCTTGCTCCCTGTTATCCTGCTGTTTGTGAATATTCACTGTAGTGTTTCACAGGATAATTGCCATCCTCCCTACCAGTAACTCAATCTGTGGGTCAGGGTAGGAGCTGACAATAGAACCAGTTTCCCAATTACTCAGTGTTTCCTATTCTCCCACTTAAAAAAAAAAAACCAAAACAACAATAACAACATACTCAAAACCTCAGTCATCTATCTTGGAGCAAAAACAATAACTAGCAAATTTGCAAGGGGACAACTCATGAGCAATTCCAGAGCTGAAATCTGTTTGTATCAACCATCTGTCTAATAACAGCTCCATAGCACTCAAAGGGAAAACATGTAAAATGTGCATCCCTATTTTGGCACCTCAATAACACGACTTGCTAGTTAGAACCACCCAGTATCCAACAGTCCTCGTGGAAGTCCACACAGGCAGGAGGTAAGCAACACTGGTTTGGACAGATAATAATCACAAAGAGGTGATCTTTGCAACATCTGCCTTCGCAAAGCTGGACCCTAATGTGCTTTCTCACATCCACACCACAGGAAAGGCAGAGCCAGCAGGAGGGAAAGAGCCAGGACACAGCATCCTAACAAAAAAAATCCCTCAAGATTACTCTGAGGTATTCCTGGGGGCAAAGGTGGATGCAGAGACAAGGTGTGCATAAAACTTCCTCATTTCCCCACAGCTGGGGTTTATTATCAGCTTTGTATATCTGTATTGCTCCAAAGTTTGCATTTAACAGACATATTTCTAGTAACCACTTCTAAACTAATAACATTTAAATGCAGGATACAGGCAGCCTGCAGCTACATGTGTGGAGAAGCTGATCTTGCAAGTCTGAGTCAGAGCAATAACTTCGCTATCAGCTTCTTAATTATGATGGAAATTACTGAAGCAAATTACCATAAAGGTTTAGGAACATTCAGTCCATACTGACCATTCCAGGTCTGTTGCAACACATATTTGCTTTTTCTTCATAAATGTTAAAATGCTTTCTTTTTTTTTTTTTAAATAGTCTCCTTCCCTTGGGAACGTGGAAGGAAACTTCTTTTCACCATGGCAAGGTACCAAGAAGACAGGTGGCTTCATGTGTAAACAATGATAATTGGGAAAGAGGTGATAGAAATTCCACTCTGCACACTTCCAAGTCTAGCCCACAAGCTCTCCACAGTGTATGAGGTTGTGTCACTCAGAAAAGGGTCACCCACTTCACTAAATTCTGGTTCAAAATCATTACCACCTATAGACCTTCCTCCACCACAGTTTTAGAGCTATTACTGCACAAATCCAGGGTTGCATGCTCACTTGGAAAAAAGTAAGAACACCACCAAAGAAACCAGTCAGTGCAGCCTCATGCAGGGATGCAAAGCCTTATGCTGATGGATTCGTTTTCAACTGGCAACTTTTGAGAAGGATAACAGCCTGCATAAAGCATAGCAATTCCCTGGGAAAGAACTAAAGCACTATCAGCTTAACTTGATGTCTTTGTTCCCTCAAATACAGCTTTTACAGGAGTCTGAGTGTTGAAAATTGCCATTTCATTGCTTTCAGAGAACTAACGTTGTAAGATAAGTCAGAACAAATTTAAGGCATTAGTCCATTTTCAGTACAGAATTCCTTCATGTTGGATTAACCAAGATTTACTTGGTTTGCTTATGTTCTGTCTGCTCATGTTGTCTTTGTACAAGTTCCAGTGAGCTCCACTGGATTTAATGTACTGATAGGGTCATGCCAGGGGAGCCTGATGCGAGATAAACCAGATTACCACTGGCACTTAGTGGATCTTAATGGCATGTTTGAACTTGCTTGTATTTGCATATTTAGGCTGAGAGGGGGCTTTTAGAACCAGCAAACTGGCCTTCAGCTTCTCAAATGAACTTGTATGGCGTGATCAGTCACCGTGGCTTTTTTTGTCCCAGAAACAAGCACTTCCCCCTGTGTTCCCATCCCTCCGTGCATTCGGAACACAGTGTTCCTTCCCATGCTCCGACCAGGAGGACGACGAGGGGCTGGCCCCGAGGGGTGATAATGAAAATGCCTTGGTAATGAACCCATCTGGTGATGTCCTCATTGGCCTGGCTTTCAGTGCCAAGAAACTCAGCAGGGGTCACCCACTCTTTAAAGCAAACATATGTACAATATGTACGGATTTTACTTTCCCTGCGATTTCCACCCACCCCCCCGCTGTTAATGTTTTAAATACTTTCCCTGAAAATACTTCTCTGCAGGAATGGCTGCTAAGCACATCTCCAACTTCACTGCTGTGCAATCTAGAGGCCTGACCTCTTCAAAGGAAGAGTGTCCCAAACGAAGCCAACCACGTGGCACAATAGGTTCCATGCTTCCAAACCCATACAAGTTGATGGATATCAAGGCAAACCCCATCTTCCTAATCTATAAAGGCCAGGATCTGTTTTCTAGCACTGGGGCTGAGTGACAGACCAGTATCCATGTCCACAAAGAGAGATGTAGAGATGTTCCTCCTCACCACAAGGGTCCCTCTTGGCAATACTGCCTGTCTTTGGCCATGCACATATGGACAGGAACAGAGCAAAAACTGGTCCAGGCCATAAACTTTACACCAGGGTGTCACCCCTGAAACAGGCATAGCCCACCAATAGAGAAGTATCCCAGAATATCAGCTGGCCCATCACCTCCTGCAGGAAAAGCTCCCAGCATCCAGAGCGTGGAAGTGAGGAACCAGCACATTCATCCACACCAAACTCTGCGGCACAGATCCATCCATCAGTGTGCCAACAATATCCTTGTCTGTATCAAAATAGTGTGGCCAGCAGGACCAGGGAAGTGATTGTCCCCTTGTGCTGGGCACTGCTGAGGCACCTCAGCTGTTGTGTCCAGTTGGAGTGACAGAGGGACCTGGTGGGTCTCAGCCTGAAGAAAAGGAGGCTCAGGAGGGACGTTCTCGCTCTCTACAACTCCCTGAAAGGAAGGGGAACCAAGTGGGGGTCGGGCTCTGCTCCCAGGGAACAGGGACAGGAGGAGAGGGAACGGCTCAAGCTGTGCCAGGGGAGGTTCAAGTTGGACATCAGGAGGAATTTTCAGGGAAAGAGTTGTGACATTGGCAGGGGCTGCCCAGGGTGGTGGTGGAGTCCCCATCTCTGGAGGTGTTCAAGGAACAGCTGGATGTGGCACTCAGTGCTTTGGTCTGGGTGACAAGGTGGTGATGGGTCACAGACTGGACTCAATCTCAGAATCATTCAGGTTGGAAAAGACCTCTATAATTCTATCATCCCCCATAGACAAAGCATTGGCTCTTGCCATCTCCTAAGAGACATCACCACAACTGCCAATCCACAGAATGGAAGGTGTGGAAGGAAAAGGAGCACAACGGGACAGACACTGAACCAAGCCTACTGCTAGAGGATTTTAAGGGAATGTCCAGCAAATAAAACTAATGGGACAAGCAGCACCTTCGGCCCCACTGGCCCAAAGGTCTCCCAAAGCTCAAAAGTGCCCTCCTCTGGCTGATTACGACAGACTTGTCCACTACTGCTGGGAAAACACTTTCCATGGGAAGGAAAGATTAAAAGTGAGCTACAAAGTGATCACCCAAAAGCAAACTATTCTTCAGGAGGAGGTTTTTCAAAATGGCATGAGAAGGGCCAGCTGCACTTTGGGTGCCATCAGAGTCCATGTGCAGGAGGCAGCTCAGACCTGCAGGGAACACTTCCCTGTGATGAAGGTCTCAGCCAGGGCTTGTGGTTCAGGTCAGGTTGTGGTTCTGAAACCTCACATTTTATGGCTCTCAACGTAGGTATTGAAAAAAAACCTCAGCTCTCAGAAGTGAGTTCTGAATCACAGAACACAATTTTCTGCCTCACAGATTTCCATACTGCTAAGTCATCTTTGGACTTCTGTCTCCAAGCAGTTGCCTGACATATCCCAGATGACTATTTTAGGAAAAGGCAAATCATGCCCCAGAAATGCCTGTTTTCTCTTTGCTGACTGTAACAGCAGTCTAGACAGTGAGCACAGATGGAGATCTCTGTATTTGGTCAGGTGAATCACACTCCCACAGACTCGGGGTTTCAAAATTTCACCCTTCATCCAAGCTCAAAAGTTGCTTTATTGGCTAAAGTTGTTCATTATGGAAACTATTCACAAGTAGCTTAGAAATTACTGACTTATCTATCCATCACCACATGTGTATTCCACCAAGGTGTGTTTAGCATTCTCTTCTTTTTTCATTGTAATACCATGGGGAAGTTCTCTACTCTCCTCAGAAGATAATTCCATAGACTAGTAAGTCTTGGATTTATTCTTTGTCATCCTCCCTTGAAGTACATCTTGAGTGTTTGCTAGAGATGATGTGTTTGCATTTAAAGATATTTGATGTATAATCAACATTTATGCTTATGTACCTTATAAACTTTTTAATTAAATGAATGGGTTTCTTTAAATAAATCAGTCTAGAATCTCATTACTCAGCTCAGTCTTCTCGTGCCAATTTTTCAACTAAGCCTCAAGATTAGCTGATATCAGTAAGGAGCTGATGAGAACTAAAACTTAGATATATGGAGAGTGGCTTCTAAGAATGTTTAAAATTATTTAAGAATGAAACAGGTTTTTTTAGAGCCAGTGAAATTAAGTTGCTTTTGTCTTTCAGAAATGAACCAATGCAAGGCAGTTACCAGGAGACTGCTGCAGTAAGGTGAGGCTGCTGAGACAGGGCTCCAGTGTGGAAAGCCCTAGAATGCTCTCACAGTGCTTCTATAACACTGCTCTGATTTGAAAGGACATCCTGTGCCACACCATAGGAGCAGGGATAAGATCACCTTTTTCCAGGGTGTATTTTTGCCAGAATAAGTTAAGGCTGAGCTGCCCAAGGCTCCTCTGTATTTAGCCATATATCCCTCATGGCACACTTGAGATTTGGCTCTCTAAGGCCCCCTCCACTTTGACAACAGCATTCATACCACCATCATTCTGGCTAAAAATACCTTTCAAATTACATTGATTACAGATTTTTCCCCTGATAATTTGCCGCCCCACGTGGCAGGGAGTAGCCCTGTTTTCAGCTGGTAGCTCTGGCATGGCATCCAAACCACCCAAGAAGTTTGCTTCCATTCCCAGCAGTCAGGACAGAGTGTATTTGAACATGCCAGACTTTGGGTTTTCTTGCATGTCCTGCTAAGAGAGCTTCCTCTCTTTGATTTCTGCCCCAAGTCATGGGTGACAGAAATGCTCTTCATTTTTCACTTACGTAGGTAGCTCCACTCTCAGATCTAATTGCAGGAGTCTGCTTGGCCTCCTCAGACAGGCCACTTTGTTCTGTTAACATCTCTGCCCACACCCATCCTCCCGAGTTTGTGACTTGGCTTGGGCTTTTCTAAACAGACTGTTAAGGATTTACTAAATGTCGTCCCTCAATAAAAAGAATATACATGGTATTATAAAAAACAACTGCCTGGCTTTGGTTTTTTCCAGTTTGGCGATATTGGAGCTACATCACCCAGTCTACTGTCCCTGACAGTCTGAAGGCTGTCTGGGTGTAACTGATGCTACAGCTTGGCATGGAGTCTCTGTTACAGCTGGCTACTGCAGAGGAGGATGAAAGCCAGTTATAGTCCAGAAACATCAAGTCTTCTTGTCTTACCATTAACACTGGAAGCTTTATTATGAGGAAACATTTTTAACACAGCACCACCAAAAAAACCAAGGATGGAGCTCTTTGGGCACTGGACACCCACAGTGAGGTAAGTCACTGCCTGGTTTGGAGTTTATCAAATAAAAATTTTAAAAAAATAAAGGCAGGCAAAGGGTGTTCTAGGTCTAATTCTGAGATTATATAAACTGCTTGAGAACTTTGCTTCCCCCTCTAAGTCCCTTGAATAGCTTCTATGTGAGACATCTATGTCTGTACTTTTGATTGACTGTAATGGGCAATAATAATTAAAGCACATCTTAAATAGAAGGTAAGAGTATATTTCTAAGAATTCCTACCAAGAAATAGGGCAGTTTGGCTTGGCAGAATAGAAAAAACCTGAAGTATTATGTCAATTTCACAGGATCTGTCTTTCTTTAAATATATACAATATCTCTGGGTTACAGTTTAACATAACCATTTTCTTTCAAATTCTGCTTTCAATAGTTTCTGAAAATCAGGACTCAGCTTCTTCTATTCTAGTCATTTTCACTGCAGCCAAGTCTACAAAAAGACTTCAACACTTCACAAGTTCATAATTACTTTAATCAGAGAACTTTAAAGAGCTCTGCAAACATTTATTAACACTTGCAACAGCTCCACAGGTCTGCTGTAGGGGGTTCTCATTTTATCCTCAGTGTATAGAAAGAGTAACTAAGGTAACAGCAGGCAAAAAGTATTTGACTTCCCACTTCCAAGCTGTAGTGTGTTAACTATTAGATAATTATTCTTCTACTGAGAACAGCTTAAGGCTGTAATGTACAAATATTGACTATTTGTGCTCAATTGCCACTCTCAAAAATCTCCTTCAGAGTTAGCTGCATCAATCCAGTTTCATGCAGAAATTATGGTCTGTTTGCAGAGTTTGTACAGGGATTTTGTCTGCCAGACTGTGGAAATCCAGGTTGAAAGCATCAGTTCAGACCCTGCAGGAGAGCAGTGCTTCACTGTGAGGTCTCAGCAATGGAAGATCCCCCTCACTAAAACCCAGGGAACCCGTAATCCACACTCAGCCTGAGTTACTGCTGTGAACCAGGGCATGGAGAGGCATCCCCTGGGTCACTGTACACTCTCCACTGTCACCAAACACCCATAGTAAGGCCTTTTCTCAGCAGAAGGTGGCCAGAGGGGCAGCCCCAGCCCCATCCCAGTGTCAGTCCCCTCCCCTTCTCTGCCACATTTGGGGGCACATTTTTCTGACAGTGGAGAGAACTGCAAAAAACCCCAAACTTTGCAACTTTTCCAGGGAGGGAAAAACATCCTGAAGCATTGCCTCCCTTCCACCCCATTACTAATCACTATAAACAGCTGTTCCCTCTTTTTCTTCATCTTTTTTTTCATTACTGTTTAATACCACTCTAATCAACTGTTTCTGCCAAATAATAGAAGGAAAATCCTGTATCACATCCCATACAGCTGAAAAAGGTAAAAGGCAGCTTGATATGATTCTTCAACTCCCTAGAAAGTGAACTGAAACACAATAAACTCGTCTCAATCTGCAACATCCAGACTGCCTGATAATCAACTTCATACCAGTACCCAAGAAAAAAAAATTAAACAAACCCCACTATTTTCCATTTTCAGTCCTCTGACCCATCCAGGTCTCTTAAACAATAGCTAATGAAGTAATAGGCTCAGATTTTGCCAGTACCTACCAGGGTAGGTCAACCTAGAACAGCTTGAAGCTATTAAAATGATTCTATATATTTCTGTGAACACATGTATCATCAAGTCAAAGTGATGAAGTGCCTGGTACAGATAGATTTTGGAAACAGTCAAGAACTGTTTGTTCCCAGCACTAGAGGAGTTAGGGATCCCTGAGGTGGACTATAGCTGACAAATGCTTCTAGTGCTCAGGAGAGCCTTTAATCTTCATCTCCTTCAAGACTCAGAGATGAAAGTCCATTTCAGTTATCATTAAAACCCTCAAAGCTGAAGGTGATGCAAGTCATGTACTGTTTAAAAAAATCACCACACAGATGGCAAAATAAAAGCAGAAAGGAAGAGCCAACAGTGAGTTTGTGTGTACACAGGCCAGCTCTTCAGCTGCTCAGGGTGGGATCAGTTTATACTAAATCAAAACCTGAGTCGAAAGCTGGTTGGGTTCTTTTATTTAGATGGAGATTTTGATTGATCAGGGGGGCAGAGGGGGTTGATTTTTTGGGGGGAGTGCGGTGGTCTTGGGGCTTTTAGTCTCTTTTTTCTTTTTAAGGTGATGGTAAAACTACTCTGGGATTTTTTTTCCCCCTATACATATTCACTTTCTCACCAGAATGGCTCCCACAAAGCTGAATAGTTCCTCATAGTACCACAATGGTTTGGGTTGGATGGAACCTTAAACATCACCATTCCAATCCCCTGCCATGGGCATGAATACACCTCACCAGTACAGCACCACTGGTGACAGCTGTGATGAAAAACTCTGCAGAAAAAGCCTACTACAAGCAAATAACAAGTGAATTTAAGCAATTAGCATAGCCCAGTTCTTAGCTTTGATTAGGCAGGACTCACATGATTACAGGTTGGCATTAGAACATAAAACCCCTCACATCACCAAGCCAAAAAGCCTTCCAAGTATCACTTCTCCTCCCACCTCCTTCTGGGTTTTGCAGGAATTGTTTCTTAATGGTCAACCCTCAATTCCATCTGTTGTACCATAGCACCCCTTTGCATGTGAGAACAGAAGAGCAGGGTTTATTTTCAATATGATAAAGGAATGTGGCAATTTTTTAGAAACTGCCATAAAAACAAATATAAAAAGTTGATTTTGAACAGCAGGCCTTGCAGACAGGGGGCACTCAGAAATTAAAAAGGGAGCAGAGCTCCTGAGGGTTTTTTCATTCTTTGTTTTTTGAGCTTTTCTGCTCTGAACAAGGAACAGGTGTTCAGCTATTTCATAGCCAAGAGCATCATTCCAGTTAGAGATGCCTCCCCAGCATCAAGGGTTTTCCAGGAACACATTTGCACTCATTAGCAGTTATTGCCACAGTTGTACAAGTCAGCACAAGCTTGGGGTGCTGGCACAAATAGAAACTTGGTTGCTGTCCAGGAAAGCACACTAGGTTTGAATAAGGTAAAGGGAGCTATAGTGGAACAAAGCATCCTCTAGGTACCTCTAGCTAATCGTGAAACAAGGCAGAGGAAAAGCGAAAGAAAAGTGATTGTGTGTTGACTTGCATGTCCAAATATCATCATCATTATAAAGACTTTTTTAGGCCTAATGCTCACACATATCAGACTTGCCTATTCAAGCACTGAGACCATGGATATATATCAGGTACCTCTCAGGATGATGCACCTAATTAACCTTTTTCATGTATCCCCTCATTATGTGCTCAGACTCAGAGCCCTTGTGCTTGAAAACAATCCTCCCACTTGCGCACCACACAACTTCAATATCTGGGACTATATTTTCAGATTTTGACATTTATTCAATAACACGATACCTTGTACTCAGCCAGCAGTTCACTTCTCATGGCCTGCAGGAGGAAATCCATTTTCAATGCATATCCAAAGGCATCAGATTATATCACTCCTCAGACACAGTATCCTATTTTCACAAGGCTCTAACTAATTTTATTTAGGCATTAACTCATTACATTATCAAATCTGATCCCTGACAGTAATTGCTCCCTAACAGCTTCTGTCTGCCCCGCCTCAGCTCTGCATCTCCTCAGCAGCAGTCTCATGGGAGAGGCTCTGGTTCTGATGGACATCAAAACCAAACCTTTCTTCCCTGCCAAGAGGCAGTTTTTGTCCACATCTGCCAGCTAGAAGCTAGACCAGGAACTACAGCACAGAGTGAAACATCAGAAGCAACCAGACTTTCTGGAACAATTTTCAAAGAGGTTGCAATGCCTGTGTTTCGAATAAATGAGTACACAAGTTGCTGGTCAAGAGCATTAACTCTACATTATTCCCATTTTCCTCCTTCCTCTGAACTTCACCTCAGTGATACAATTTTCTCATCTTTCACCTCCCTCAACCTCTGGGGAGAGAGCTTGCTTTTCTTTTTTCCTTGGGGACCTCAGGAATCCCAAATGCTGACAGCAGGAAAAGCCAGATTTGTCCCAGAAGCTTGTGGCCAAGAAAGCACCTTGTTGCCTTGGTGTTGTGATGGGAAATCTAGAGATCCTGTACAGCCCTTGTGAGAAACCAGGAAGGGTGGAGAGAAGTGCCCATGCTTTGAACTACATTTTTGATGACACAGGAGGCACAGAATAGCCCTAACTGCAAACAGCCCTAAGAATATACAGAGACCATGAAGGCAGGAAGGAAATCTCAGTCAGGAGCTCAACAGCTGCTTGCAAAGCCCATGAGCTGTGATCAGGGAAGAGCAGAGACACCTCTATGCCATGATTTGGCAAGACAGTCCTGTTTGTATCCTGACTAAAAATGCCGCAGCTGCACTGGGCAAAACACAGCACAGGTATAGTACCTGTCAGTTCAGATTTGTTCAAAACATTTCAACATGTCAACTTTGTACCAGCAGGCTTTGTGCCAGATCAAATACCACCTGCCTGCACCACGCTGACTTCATGCCCGATCAAGTACTCCCCATCCTCCCACCACCAGCATAGAGCTGAAATGACAAAACAGAGAATCACTGAATCATTTAGGTTGGAAAATACCTCTGAAATCTAGTCCAACCTGTTACTGATCACCACCTTGTCAACTAGACCAGAACACTGAGTGCCACATCCAGTCATTTCTTAGTCCAGTGTGAATTCTGCAGGAAGGCAACCCACTCCCAGCCCTGCCCAACATCAAGTTGCTACCTCTGAATGCACACATGGTACCGTACAACCACAACCTGAAGATACATAACCCCTTTTCCTGAAAAAAGTTTAAAGTTCGAGAAGTTCCTACTTTCTTGCCTGACCAAGGTCTCTTTTCTCATCCCTACACCTGAATTTTACCTCCTGTTTTCATGTGCTGATGCAACAGGTCGTGGGGCTCTGAGATAAACTGGGTCAGGGAAACTTCTGAGTAGCAGTCAGGTTGGTTTTTTTAATTTTGGATGATTTCATGTCTCCACAAAGAGCTGCCTCAGCACAACTGAGGGGCAATGAACTGTGTGGGACAGTGCCAAGAGCAAGTGGCCAAATATGGGGGTAAAACTAAATTGCCTCTGCTGCTGGGGAAAACATTCATGTAACTGCTCCGGAGTAAGTTGGCTGCCAACCTCCGGAGCAAGTGATCAGCATAACATTTGCATTTGAATTGAGAGAAAAATCCCCAAGAAGCATGTCTAGGCAGGTGGCTAGTCTGGAGTTGGTCAGAGGTGGGATGGAAGGAGGGCATTCTTCATGAGAATTGGGTAAACAGTTCCCCGGGCTGCTACACACTACAAGGATTTTAGGTTGTTTCCCAAACTTTTACCTATCTATCTGTACCTTTGCCTTGAGCTTTAATAAATAAATCTTCCCTTTGCCTCACAACGAAAGCTGTCTTGGGTCATGGGACCAGGCTCTGTGCAATGGAAAAGCTCATCTAGCTAATTAATTACTGCTCCTGCCTCCCTCAGCATCAGAGAACGAATCCAGGTCCTTTGGCTCCAGCTACACAATCTAATAGGAAGGCACTTTTAATTACAGCTGGGCACTGCATCCTGCCTTTGCAGTCATTGAGCTTGGTCCACAGAGGGGAATTTCCCCTGTTGTAGCTTGTGGACAATCAGTGGGAGCCCCAAGCATGGACCAGGCTGTGGGAAACCTGGGCTCCTCCCCCAGTTCTGCTTCTTGCCCAGGGTGGCAAATACACATACCTGCTGCCAGCCAAGTCTGCTGATGGATTTTTATTTTCTTGCCTATTTCAGGGGGAAAAGAGATGAGGAAGGGGGAGGTGAGGATGGTGGCAGGATTACCACATGTAGTCATTAGAATCATTAACCACAGCACTCTAAATGAATCATTAGGCATCACAACAGATCCACACATGCTTCACTCCTTAAAGCTTCCTGACTTGAATCCCTGTTTTCTGTACAAATGCCCAGTGACTGTTTCAAGCAACCATGCCCATTTCCAATGTTACTGCTGCAACTCCTTCCAAAAAAGAAAATTACTAAACAGATGAAGCTCTGCTGAAGGAACAGAACTGTTTATAGAACATACTTTTCTTTCACTAGACCAAATATATTCAGCCCTCTTAAATCAATATGTACATTAAAAGCTCCATAACTGGCTAAATCAGAAAAAGAATGAAATAGCAAGTGAGAAATTATGTAACAGAGCAACTACAATAAGGTGCATTTTAAAATACTATATGCATGCTCTATTGAGGCTAAATCTGAGAGATTTTTAAAATTCAAATATCTAAAACTGAATAAATGGTTCCATTACAAATAGAACACATATGTGAAGAAAAGGGATTATTTTATTTAAAAAATAACCAACAGCCTGTATTATTACAACCTAAATGTTATGTTAGCCTGGGATATAACAATCTGAAAGCAATTCAAACTAGGCAAATAAAGCAATACTGGCTTGTTTGCTTTTATTACCCAAGCTAAATTAAAAAAAATAATATAAATCATATTTTTTCAAATTCTATTGTTCTTATTACTCAAGCAGCTATTTCCACAGTCAATATGCTTGCAACAGTACCTGGCAGCAGTTTCAATAAGTTATCTGAGTATTACAAAACAGCTTTACAACAGCAGACAAAACCACTCCATTCAACCCTCCTAAACTGATCCCCTTTTGGCTCCCACTCCACAACAGCCCCTCTGGAACAGCCCTCCCCGTATCACAAGGCTGCTGAGATCAAGCCAACTGAATCAAAACCCCAGGAAATCACAATAGGATTAAAAAATCCCAAGGACAGAAGCCAACCAGCAGTTTTTCCATGGACATTAATAAAAGCAGGATCAGGCCATAAGCACATCACCATAACCTCCCAACCTTTACTCAGGTGTAGAGGTCTGGACTGTAGCTTCATGTGTGTTTGCACAGTGCTCAGCAGGCTGAAAGCAGCGAGTAATTATGCAAGTCACCGTTGGCTGCTTTGATTCAGCTTGTTGCAGGGGCAGACTCAAGGCTATTTATCATATCTTTCTAATCCTTGAGTTTATTCTGATTTAACAAAGAGAAAGTGGGCAACATTCATCCACAGAGCCCTGAGTGCACAGGTAAGCCAAGGATAATCACCACAGCTCTGTCAGTCCAGATAATATCATCTTATCTATCAGCTGTCTGCAGTTGATATGAACTGCTTATCTCAAGGAGCTGTTAGATCTGAACTTCAGCTCAGCCTGTTGTTTGGTCTTGTTTTCTTCTGCATCCATTTGAAACTCCGCATACTGTGCTCTTCATTTTGCATAAAAATGCATCAGGGCCTTGAATTTTATTCCTGCTACTGATGCAATATGGTCTTAGCAACAATGAGAACAGTGAGCAAGTCATAAAAATAATAAACCATGCTAGGTCTGGAGGCAATGAAATCAGTTCAAACATACTGCGGAGAGCTGTACTGCCTGCACTGAGACACATGGCTTTCTGTGGGCACCAGCCCATTTATGAGTCATGAAACATAATAGAGTATTGTTGAAAGCTTTGGGACCATGAGAAATTATCTACTGCCCGGCATGGGGAATGGTATAAACTGGCAAGGAACTGGAGTTACATTCTTTTACAGAAATGAAATCAGACAGCCTTGGCCTGCTTTCCAGTATACAAAACCACAAATCATGAGGACAGCTCCTTAATTAGGACTAATTTTTTTTAATTTTTTTTTTTTTAAGAATTGCTACTGCCCTAACCAGCCAGGGAAGCCAACACTTGCTCTGTCCCTAACTGAGTTATAACAGGGCAGAAAACAGAGCAAAGACAAAAAGGAAGGGTGAGACTATTGCCTCAGCACAAGCTACAAAAGCAGATGCACCAGGTGACATTCCCTCATGCTGAGGATTTGGTTCACATTTTCAAGAAGAACAAAAGCTATTTGCTTAATATTCTGGTGTGATAGCAACAGGGTGCCATAGGTACACATATCTCCACACAGAGAAGAGCTGTCAGCATGTTCTGTATTCCTCCTGGTTTCTGTCCCTTTAGAGTAAAACTGTTAAATGACCCTCTGGCTCAGAAAGCAAAAATCCTATTTTTAAATGAATGGTGAAGAGCTTAGGAATTTACATAACTGCAGGAATACAGTGCTCAGTGGGTAAATACCTGATGGGGACAAAAAAGAGAGAATCTTTAGTGTTATTCAGTGAATGCACAAGGGGCAATGGGCAAACTGAAATACAGGAAACTTTGTTTAAACAGAAGAAAAAGTTGCTTTACTCTGGGGGTGGCTTGAACAAAGGAACAAGTTGCATCCAGACACTGCAGTCTCAATCCTCAGATGGAGGATCCCTGTTAACTTTGGAAATGCTACACATTCATCCAGTCAAAGAAATTAACATTATGTGTATTATCTAACAAATTCCAGTAAATTGATATAATCTGTATATTGAGTTTATTACATATTACTAAGCCCAGAGAAGTCAATAAAATCCCAGAGATTAACACCTCTTAGCAAATCAGTTGCCAGTCTGGAATTAAAGCATGCTAGAGGAAATTATGGCCTGTGTACCAGTGACAAATGAGCAGAAAAGGACAAAACTGAATGGATACTCAACTAGGAATCATTCAGTCAACAAATGCAACCACATTTTCTATTGTGTAGCAGTTGCATCATGTTACACGCAGCCAATAATGATAAATCAGGAGCTCATTTCTCTCCTCCTGCCATGGATTATCTGAGATAGGACTGGGAATGGATGGGTTCAATCCTCTTCCCTTTCCCAAGGAAACCTCAAATTGGTCAAAGCATAAACACTGCCTGAAGCATGTGATTAACTTTGACATTGATAACATATTTTCCAAGTTCAAGAAGGTATTAGTGGCCCTTAGAGATCACAGTTTGGCTACAGATTTACAAATTCCTATGAGCTGCAGAGGTCCAATATGCCAACTAGTCTTCAAAATTGAGCACACGTTTGTGGAGGTAGTGGCTAAGTACAACTCCAAAAGCTGAGGACAGACAGCAGTTTCAAAAGTGGCTCTCAATACGAAAATTAATACAAAAAAACCATCTCACTTCTGGCACCCAGGTTTAAAGAGTTGAGTTTCAACTACAGGTTCAGCAGAACCTTGCTGTTCTTAAGATCCTCTAGAAGAGGGGAGGAAACAACAGTGGGCAGAGCACTTCACTGGGATTTAAGATGCACAGACATGATTCCTAGCTCCAACCCCAGCTGCCCATGAGTCCCTGAGCAAGCTGTTTCAGCCAGCCTGCTGTTTGGTTCCCCCTGCAAAGCAGAGGCTGTAGGCTCTGTGCCAGAAAATATCAGGACAATATGCCTAAAATAGAGAGTAAGGCACTCAGAGGTCACAGTCCCAGGCAAGCAGGCAGGAGGGGAGATACAATGCAGTGCAACACCTGAGAACAGTCTAAGCAAAGATAGAAGGGGAACCCCTATGAGAGTCTTCAGCTTAAAGCTCATCTGAATCAACAAAAAACACCGCTCTGTGAGGACACGTACAATCTTTTGGGAAGGGACTGTGCATTCTCCATACTTGCCCATTGCTGAAAGCAGTATGGCTTTGACCTGAGCTGCAGGAAATTCTACAGTGCAACTCAAAGCACGAGCATTGCTCTTCCAGCCATCCCCAAGGCAGTGTCGTCAATACTGATCTGGTTAGCACAGAAATAAGGATGACAGCAGGGGGAATTTCAGCTCAGGCTCATTACAGTTGCCCAAGACTCTGCAAATGTATTTGGCAACTCAGCATCTGCCAGTGCCATCTCTCCATTGCTGGTACATGAGGTGGAGCAATCACACCTTCATTTGGACAGCAGACATTCCCTCTGGGACAGCATAAATGCTGTAGACCCAGGAATCAGGCAACTATGAAGAACAAAAAAGGAGAGTGTGAGTTTGGGGAGGCCTGAGGCAAATGCTTTGGATGGGTGAATGTCTGAGTTTCACTCCAAGAGCGAGATATCTTTCGTTATATTGGAAACCATCACTACATAAAGTTTTATATTCTCCCCACACACATAGAACTGAGAACTCTTGCACATTACTGTTGTTCCTGGATAACCAAAATGTCACCTTCATACCTACTTGCGGGTTGCAGTTCCACCTCATACTCTCTAAAAGTGTAGCTGGCTCATAAAAAATATAAAACTCTAAATGTTTGTGACAATCACATCTACTTTAATGTCTTCCAGGTTCTTGGCTGGGATGACACATCTCAATAACACAGCAAAAGAAAAGGTCCTCTTTCATACAAACTAGACTTTTGTTTTCCACAAAGCTTTTCCAAGTCCTGGACACACCGTCATAGTAAATTCAACCTCTCTGACTTCACTTCTCTGATCCAGCAATAACTGGGAGAGTAGATTAAACCAGAGTTTAAAACCATGTCACCACCAACCATCTTTGGAGAAAGACTGAGGTTCCAGAAGGGATTTGATCTTTAACCTACCAAGTAGGGTTACGGAAATAAAATCTGAAGTCCTAGAACTTTGTGAATTTGAATAAGTGGTGAGTGTTGGCCAAGGAAAGCAACGAAGGTGAAAGCTGGACTTCAAAACAAATATTTTCCTGCATTCCTAAAAGGCCTTTAGTTTAAAAAAAGCATTTGTAATAAAACTTAAAACAAGTTTTAAAAACTTCAGAAGCCAAGGGCACAAACAAGTTCCAAGACAGTCAGAAGAGCTGTATCATTGCATAAACTGTGAGGAGAAAAAACCCATTAACTTAATGGCATTGGTCAAAAAGTAAAGTATGAAATCAGAGTGGGGTTTGTTTGTTTATTTGCTTTTAAAAGGGCACACACATTCTAAAGCTGGTTTTGGTTGGGGGCCTCACTTTTTAATGTCTGCCTTCTCTTCCTTTAGCTGTTTTATGCCACTGACTACTCTGGAACAAAATCTCACCTCCCTGAGTTACAGTGCTCTTCTAAGTTATGCAACAAAGGAAGCAATAGCTCAGTAATTGTCAATATTAAAGAAGGCCCCTTGCATCAGCCAGTCCATCTGTGAAGTTGTGTTCATTATGTAGATTATACCACTGACATATGGGGAAGACATTTCTGTTGTAGTCTAGACAAAAGTTAAAGAGGTTTTATTTCTCGACTAAAAAAATCCTATGGACATCTTCACAAGTTTACAAGGTCCCCTAATATGTTTTGCCTTTGTCCTTTTGTGTGTCCCTTCCCCTCCCTGCCCCCCCTTCAATATGTAGACTAATTACAATGATAAAACAACTCATATAAGATGTGACTCACACAGCCTTTAAGAGAACAATACAGCACTACCCTCAGACAGGGAAACAGCCCAGCTCACAGCAGGCATTAACTTCAGGCCTGGGGATCATTCCCACAGATGCTTAGATATCGAGCTTAATTGCAAGGTTAGGTAAGTCTAATTTTAGACTCATTTCATACCCACACATCCAGGTCCAAACCCATGTTCTTAGAAACTTCAGATTAAAATGGATTGCTTTGTGTTTTGCATGTGCATGTACAGCATTGGGATAAAAAACCCCTTGTGTTTTCAAGAAAATTCTGGCCCTGGGTGTGACTGCCCAGTGCCTTCTGCAAGAAATTTGCCCAGAGATATCAGACAAGATGCAACTCATTCATCTCTTAGAAGAGGAACACAGACCATCAGTGCACTGCATGACAGACACAGCAACTTGGCCTTGTTGAAATAAAGATCAAAGCAGGCAAACACTGAGCAATACAACTCAACTGGAAGCACTGACAATAGTACTAAGGAGGTCTCCAAACTGCTTCCCTAAGCAATGCTCTTGTCCAGTGCACTAAACCCATCTCCCACTCCAGGACCAGCTGGACCACCCAATACTGAGTTTTATGGTCATTCCCACAACAACTGTGGAAGGCAGTGCACAAGTACTTCAGGTCTTGACACTCCTTTGGTGTGCATCCAGCTTTCCAGTGTTGGCTGGTACTCCAGCACCAGCACTGCAGCTCACTTATTTGTGTGTGATGTGCCAAGTGCACCTGCTGATTGCTTTTCTTGATGATAAATCCATAGGGAAGTCCCTTTGTGTATAATTGTGAAAGGACAAGAACACAATTGCACTGGGGAATAGAAGATGAAGAAAAGCAAGAGACAGTTTATGAAGACAGGCTGAGAAAGTTGGGGCTGGAGAAGAGGTGGTTATGTGGAAACCTCACAGCACCTTCCAGTATCTGACTTCTGTAACTAAGTCAGAGAGGGACTCTTCATCAGGGACTGTAGGGATAGGACAAGGGGGAATGGCTTCACATTGAAAGAGGGGCAAATTATAACAAACTTTAGGAAGAAATTCTTCCCTATGAGAATGGGCAGGCCCTGACACAGGCTGCCCAGAGAAGCTGTGGCTGCCCCATCCCTGGAAGTGTCCAAGGCCAGGTTGGATGGGTCTTGGAGCAACCTGGGATATTGGAAGGTGTCCCTGCCCATGGCAGGGGAGTGGAACAAGATGGTCTTTAAGGTCCCTTCCAACCCAAACCATTCTATAATTCTATGTAAGTTTAATATAGTCAAAAGCAAATTATACAATTACAGAGTATTCCAAAGCCTCTCTCATGCCCTTTGCTACAGCCATCAGATGACAGCTCACTGCCATTCCCATCCCAGCTGTTGAACCCCCCACTTGCTGTCCTTGTCTTCTGTGACATGCAGAGCAGATGCCAAAGGCCCCACATCATAAAAGACTTCAACCTATGCATGACCTGAGCCTTCCCTGCTCAGCTGTCACAGCCATAGTTCATTGGAAGGCAAATTACAGATTTCTTTTCAGAAATGTTGCATTTTGTGCAGTTTCTGAAAGAGCATTCATCACCCTCTTAGGAAGACGCAACCCTGTTAAGACAACAAACCCAACTTCTCTGCACAAGTGTTTACCTGACTAATGAGAAATGAGGAATGTCGGACTGCATGCAAAGTCAAATTCCTCCAGAGATCAAGTATGCTTAAATCTGGCTATGAGGGTAACTAATAATATGCAAGTGTTATGAACTATTTACAGGTTCAACCCAACTGCAATGAAGTCAGTGGTTTAACTCTCCCACCCTTCAAAGGGAAACGCATCTGGCCTTGGCACATACTTGAGGCACAGCTCAGTGCTAGGCTGGCTCCTCTCCCTGCCACCAGTTCAGTAGCTGTAGCCTGGACAGAATAAATCCCCAGAATATAACAATTTACTGTTACAGCCAATTCTGATGATTCTCTGCCTTCCCCCATCTCTATATGTCTTTATTTGCAACAGAGGTACTAAATCACATAACTAGACACATGGGCACACTTCAGGATGAACAGAAAGACTGAAAATCTTGAATCCTTTCTGGACCAACAGATGAAGTTCTGTCTCAACCACTTTGCTAACCATACAGAAATCATGTTACAGCCTCCTGTGGGCTCCTGCTCTCCAAGCATTGCTGTAAAGAATAGGAAGAAATACCCCTGCAGCACTGTTCTCTGAGGAGATGCAATTAAGATGCCTTTGCACCTCTCCTGCATGCTCACCAGCACGAGCTCTTTCAATACAAGAACGAATTTAATTTGGCAGTCAGAGTACAGGAATGGCATCCAGAGCTCCTGAGCCTTGCCAGCCATTTGTCCCATTTGTTCAACCATCTTGCACAAGCCACTTAATCCAACTTTTTTTTTCAAGCTGGTTACCTGAAATAGGGCCTGATCCAATCCCTAAAAAGGCAAATGGGAAATTTCCAGTGCACTTCAATGGTACCCATGGGCTCATAGGCCTCTATGCCTATATTTAGACACTTAAATATAGTAGTCTGGGCTTCAGAGATTACCAAGTGCCCACAGCTGCCACTGAGCTCAGAAAGGGGAAAAGAACAAATCTCTGATTAAAAAAGTTCCTCAGTTGCAGGCTGGGAGGATATAGTCAAGGGAAATATCATTGTATTCTTGCTGTGTTATGAATTTCTCCTTACACAAATCAACTGAAATCTATTTCAAACAGGAATACGCTGCATTTTGCAAATAATATATTAAATATAAATATGGTGTAGTAGCAATAGTTTTATCAGTTTTTAGAATTGTATTTGCCAGATATACAATGCAATTTTCCACACTATGTATCTGTCACTCCCCAAGGGGACACTGGACAGAGCAAATTCTCTTTCCAACTACATAACACATTTTAATTCTGCCATTTAAGGGACAATGAGAAGACAACAAAAATCTTAAAAATAAAAAAGTAACATATCCCCTCCTGAAAGGACATTTGGAAGATGAGTGTGGAAAACCCAAGATTTAGCAGGTTTTTCTAAACGGTGTCTCTTTTACCTTGTGTCATTTCCATGGCTATCACATCCACAACAAGGGTCCCCAGGATATGACAACTTCTGGAAAGAGCTACTGGGGCTGAGAAACCTAAAGCAGCTCCTGCCTGGGTCTAATGGCTTTGATGGGCAGATTTGTTTGATGCCATCACAGTTCTTCTGGGGCATCAGGGGAAGGGGGGGAATGGGGGAATCATGAATGAAACAGTGATTAATGTTCCCTCTTCATTGTACAAGAATTTTGAGCATCAGCTGATCTGTCCTTTGGTGAAACATACCTTGGATATTAGGCCAAGGTGAGGACCTGACTTTTTCATTTACAAAGAAGAACAAATTATGATATGCATCAAGATCCTTTAGCGTTTATTGTGCATTTGTCTCTCCCTCAAAAGCCAGGCTAGAGAACCAAAATCACGAGGAAAAAACCCTAACAGCTCTCAAGGGCAGAGTGAAACCTGGACTTGTAAAAATAGTTGGGTTACAGCCCAAGGAAAAGGACCAGATTCTGGAACAACTAAACTAAGCAGAACAGGATCTTGTCCCACATCAGTCTTTAGAGGACAGTGAGAATATGCAGGGCTGGGGTCCCCAAGCATTTAACATCAGCAGGTGTGAAGAATTGCCTTCTCCTGGAAATGTGGGAGTGCTACCCAAGAACCCACTGCCAACTTAAAGGAGATGGAAGGAGAAAGATAACCCAGGTACAGATCAGTGAATGTCAACTTATTTTTAAACCTGCTCTGCAATAACAGAGCTGAAATGCACCAAGCAGGTCTGGGTGGCACTGGGACTTGTGTCACTTGGCTGTGATTGGCTCAGTGTATTGCTTCATCCCCTCACACAGACCCCACTGGCTATGACACACAGATGTTCTAAACCTCTGGCTGCAAAGTAGAGAAGGGCCATACACAGCCAGGTCTGTCAGAATCCCTTTTTCTGTTAACCTGTGTGCTCTAATACCAAGCCAACTCACTTCCTTGGGAGTTTATTTTTCCCTTGGGAGAATTATCTCTTTCAGTGAATCCTCTTCACTTTCTGTTCAACTCCCAGATTGTGAAACTCCCCTGATACACTTCCTTTTATAAACTGGAAAGGACCAAAATTACTAGCAAAACTGCAGACATTGGTTTTCTCATCTGCCCCTTGTGATCTCTTGAGTTGTTGCTGATGTTGAGCTCTTAGGGCTGATGAAAATAATGCTTTTTGCTAAGTGTTTTTATAGAACAAATCAAGATAGATCAGTAAAGTGTTCACAAGGGGGGCTGACAGGACTGTCAGTGCTGCAGCCAAGCACCAGAAAACATGAGAGTGTCTGTACTCAGCCACCACCTTGAGTCTCTCCTCATTTCTCCAGCTCCTCTCTAATCCCTCTGGCAACACCAAACGGTGCCAAGGTTTCAGTGGCCATTCCAAATGGCACATCCATGCAAAAACAGTTTTAAAGGATTTGGTGCTGTTGAAGCATGGGCAATGCTCAATCCCCCTTCACCACGAGCTCTCAAGGTCCTGGCCAGCCCTCAGGTTTTTCCCACACAGCAGAGACACCTTTCTCCATGAGGTGTTAAGGAAACTTGCCTGTCAGACCATGTATTCCTCAACAAGGATGTAGAGAGAAGCCCCTTTGCACTGGGTCTAACACAAGTTGGAGAGTCCTGGGCACGTCCTTTTCCCCTACTCTGAGCACCTGACATCACCTTTCCTGACAAAAGCAAAAGCAGCAAACAAAAAACCCACTTCTTCAAGGAAGGAGGGTTTTTGTGAGCAGAGGGTCTCCACAAGGCAAGTGGAAAGTTACTGGGAGCCTTTTCTGTCCCTGAATTACACCACAGTGCAGGACTGCAATGTCCCAAGAAGATTTAGATCTACACTGGTGCCACTGATGTCAGAGCTGGGCTGGCATGTACAAATAAATATGAAGTATTTCGGTGCTATGTCACAATGGCTGCAGTCTCTTTCCCATATTTATGCCTGCAAAACTGTTGCTCCACAGTATCAGAGAAGACTTCTGTGCAATCCAGGAACTGGTGACAAACTCCTTTAATTGCACTCAGAAATATATTTTTAGGAATAAGACCAAGAAGTCAACTCAGCTTCCTTCTTGTCAAAAACTAAAATAAAAATGTAAAAATATCTGATGGGTTGGGAGTGAAGAAAAATGAAAGTGTTGATCAGCTCAACAGCTGGAAAAATGACCACTAGTACAAATAAAATTTTAAAAACACCGTTAATATTTTAAAGATTTTGTGGCTGGAAAAAAAGCAAATTTTTGTTTGTTTGTTACTGTTAGGAACTTACAGCTGCCTGAGAATCAGGTTTCCATAAAAATATCTACTATTTAATGCCACTAAAAGCCTGGAAATTTAACTTCTTACATAGTTAACACAGTTACTCACTGGAAACCTAAGAAACTTATAAAGGAGGTGTGACAGCTACAGTAGGGATTTTATTAATTTCATCATCAAAAGGGGCTATGGGGAACTTTGTAAAGAGAAAATCACTCTTGTCCTTGACCCCAGAGAGCCTTTTGTTCTCCCACCTACCAATAGGGAAGAGCAGGTTACAAGATAAAATGCAGGAGACCTGGGAAACTGGGTTATTGCACTTGTTTCAGTTCTGCCTGCCCTCATAACACGAGCAAGTATGTCAGACAGGGTGCTTAAATGTGTCTTCTTGTCCTGAATGTCCAACCTAGGGGACAAAGCAGGCCTGGTTTTCACAGATAGTCACCTTTCTTTTCCAGCTAAAGCCAAGGAAAGCTGCAGATGCTCAAGCTCAGCGCAAGGATTTGAGATCAAGCATTTACAAGGGGAGGTCTATAAAATCAGAGGCCACTTCTGAAAAGGACTTCTATTTCTCTGCAGTACACTCAGTAGCATATAAAATTTCCAGAGCATTTGTTTTTAGCATTTTTAAGTCACCTTAAGCAAAGCTAAATGTCAGTTTTAATAGATTACAAAACCTCTTCTTAATTCCAGTGCCAGCAGTCAGAAAAACTGTGAAGCAAAACTGCTGCTGCCAGCACAACTCATCCCTCATTTCTTCAGAGCAGTGCAGCAAAGTTCTAACTTGACTATTAAACACAGTTTTGGCTGCTTCCTCTAGAAATGATAAACAGCTGATCCATTTTTCTCAAAGTCAATCACAGTAAAAGAAAGGAAAAAGGTCAAATGCAGCCCAGTGATGTTGAACTCCCACTTTCTTCATTACTTAATGAAATCAGGGATAATTTCTAACAACAAATCACACTTTCTCAAATACCTTAACCTGCAAAAAGGTATCAGTAGTAGTAGTGTTATCTACTTCTTTTCCTGGCTAGGATTTCAGAGTGGTCAGAGAATTCAAGCAAAAGAGCCATTAGAAAATAACAGGAGTTTTGTTCCATTTCATTTGTGTATGATTTACATTGATGATGATCATGTTAGAGCAAAAAAGCATATTAACTACTATAGATGTCAGTGCTGCAACCATTGTGCTGCTGTCTGAAAGTCACTTTTCTTCACTTCTGAACTGAGCAAATTAACTCTGGGCTTCACATCACAAAAGTGAATTAAAAAAAGATGGAAGACTGATGCCAACCTCACATGCATCATTTCCAGATTCCAGCCTCTATTTCATGTTCTTTTGTCTTCGATCCTCATACGAGTTCAAAAGTACATGTTTACATCAAGGTCATTACAGCTGACTCAGTAATTCAGCAAGAAAAAATGTCTGTAAGAAAATAAATGGTTAAAGAAACCAGTGAGGGTTTTGTTATCAGTTTATGTCATGCCATAAAGCAGAAAATTACCTTAAATATTGAAAAAGGCATGCATGAGAGATAAACTACAGGCAGCCAAAAGCACTGGGATTTTGGATAACAATTTAGAGCAGCAAATACTCTTGAATTGTTTAACTTTTACATGATTTCAGAGCAGGAGAAAGTCTAACTCTGAAGCAGGCAGTCTTTAACCCTAGAAATAACTGTTCAAAAGCATAAGGCTCTTTCATCACCCCTCACTTGATGTTTTCATTCTCTTAGTCCTTTTCTGTCTGAATTATGAAAAGTTTGAAGGTTGCTTTTTCCACTCCCCCTCACATTGCAGGCTCCCTGATGGGCATAGGTCTTCTAGATTCGCTTGAAAATGAGTTAACATATAAAAATGACAAATGTCCTGTAACAGCTTCCTTTCCACTGGGTTATTACACTCCATGAATCAGAATACACACAAATTATCCCCCACTCCCACTGAGTTTTAAGTGCCCTGAAGTTGAAGGCAGCATTAAACCCTAACAAGGAACAGTGACTTTCTAACTTGCATTTAGGAACAGTCCTTCTCAACATCCTTTGTATGACAACAACAACAGGGAGAGCAGTAGGAAGAGTAATTTAGTGTACATTGTCCTGGAGTAGGGAAACAAGCTGACAGATTCCACATATCCAGCTGTGGGGCTCAACATGCCACAGGCACAACAGAGCAGCCAGAGCTCCATCATCTCCAAGCTCAGACACCAAGGTCCTGGTAGGACGGACCTTAAAACTGGCTTCTCTGCTTGGCATCAGCTGCACAATCTCCAGGCAAGAGCAAATGGGTGAGTGATGGCAGCAGCCCTTTTGCCAGGCAACTTCAGACACAGGAATGTCACAAACAGTAATGAAGATCTGCGTTTATCCAGTTTCAAAGTATTCCACCGCTATGGAGGCTAAAGAGCTGAGCTCTTCTGTGGCACTGACCACCTTGTGGGACACTTGCTTCTGTAGCTGCATGGGGAGAACCACTGATTTCAGCAGGCTTGCTGGGAATCTGTCAGGGGTGTGACCTGTGTTACACACACATGCTGCTTTATTGTGGGAAGAAAAGACTACAAAACTCTTCTGTTTCAAATCTGATCAGATTTCCAGAAGCTTGGGAAAAGGAAAATACAGTGCAGGTTTTGAGAGCTGGAAGAACAATTCTGTGATTCATCAGCAGCAACACAGGTGCCACAAGAATGGAGTTCTCTTTAGAATGACTGTTTAGCCAAAACCCCAACTATGTACTAAAAACCCCCTCCCCTCTCAGGTTTGACCCACAGTTATCAATCTACTGTGCAGAATAACCTCTTCCCCATTTCTCATCCTCCTAGGCATATCCCTTCTCTCTACTGGTCTTCACACTTCCCTAAAGCCAGACTTATCCAGTGCTCCATACCTGAGCCCAGTCCCAAAAATCTCTCCAGTACAGTGGATGACTTGAGTCCCACTAATGCTCCAAACTGAACCTCAGTGCCTCAGATGAGATCCTTCTTCCTACTACAGCCCCTGATCAACCCAGCTTTAACCTCTAGAGAGCCACCACACAGATACCCTCCCTCTTTCACTATGCCACTCAGAGAATGTCATTTTCATGGTGAAACTACCTTTCTGGCTTTGGAGCTTTCTAGAATTGATAAAAAGACTCATTGATTACATCAAGCTCCTAATGAACTGCCATTCTGTATAATACAGTACTTAGAATAGGGAACCAGCACCTACAACTACCAAAACCTTTTATACCAACCCTTGAAAAGCTGCTGAGAAAGTTAACATGACAGCCTAATCCCATGGGAATATTACTTTAGATCACACTTACCTCCCACCTCAAGCAGAGTCACATTTGACCAACTGATTTACCATCAATGCCTCTGTTCTGATACTTAACCCTCTATTTGATCAACAGGCTCCAGCAATGTGTTACCCTCACCTAATTTTATTAAACCCAGTGCCTAGCATAGTCCATTGGACAGGAATTTAGCTCCTCAAGTGACTGTGCAGGTCAGACTCCTGCAGTTCACCCCTGTCTGCAGGCACAAAAAAGCCAGTGCTCTGATGGAGAAGAGCAATTGCTGGAACATGTGAGATGTGGCAGAAGGCAGAGGAGCAGCCTGCAAAGAGTGTGGCCACCCTGGCAGCACCTACAGACACTCCTCTTAGGTGGGGATTTAAAGTCAGCCAGGTCTTGTGTCATCATTCATCAGTCTTCTTGGCTTTCCCTCTCTGTGAGCAAATGAGGAATATGACCTTCTTTGTTTGAGTTCTTGCAATGAAGCACTGTTTGCATAAGGCTCTTTTTTATTTATTTTTTTCCTGCGGCTTGTTGACTTTTATAAGACATTCATAAATTTGTTCTGAGTGCCAGTGAGATGCTTAATGGTGCTAAAGGGAAGGTATTAAGGATAGTCGACTCATGTTAGAACAAGCCACTTGAAAGTAGCTATAAATATTTGTCTGGATTTCATTTTGCTAACAAACAGCTTCTTTTCTTTTTCTCCCCCTCTTACCCCCCTAAAAGAGTTGATCTCATAAACAAGAGAAGAATTTTCACATTAGTAAAGAAGTGCATGTCTGGATTTGTTTTTATAATAGAAACTTTCCTATTGGGGACATTTGAGTCCTTTATTCTGTCTGCATGGAACCAGCTCCCTTTTCAGGAAAACCCTGGCAGCTTAAGACCTCCAGGGTGAGCTCATGTTCTTTTGCACTCCCTCAAACTCATCTCTGCTCTTTCATTGCTCTGGCAAAGAGCTTAGGCTAGATTTAGGCACTTCAATGTCCTAGAACTAAGCCAGTAGCTATACATTCCTCTTTATTTTGCTCATAAGCACACTGGAGGGTTTTGGATTCCTTCAGGACTGGAGCCACTTGCCACACAATTTGGAAACTCCACCCTTCAGTCCTATTGCTCTAAGGTCACATTGACACAGACACATGAAATATTCCAACCTTATTGTTTTTTGTACCAAAGTCTCCCTCATTGGATACTATGACTGGCAACTGGGGGCTACCACACTTGTTGCCCCCCTCTAGACCCTTGTCAGCTCCAGGGCAGTGGAGACAGCTTTTCACACAAGAATAGTTCAAAGCTGCTTCTTGGAATCAACATGCATCAATGCTGAGGGCTTGTCTCTGCCTCGGGCTGGGGACAGACAGAGCCCTTTCCTTCCCAGAATAGTCTCTGCATGAAAGACCAAAACTGGGTTTTGGTCCAGAGACCCAACACTGGAGGTCTGAGGACCTCCAAATAGCTACTGCTGAGACTGATGAGCAGATAGCTCAGCACTCAGCAGGCAGGAGAGCAAAGGAAAAGGGGGTGCTCAGAGGAGCCAGATGGGGGTGAGAGGAAGCCACCCCACCCCATCCTTTGAAAAGGAACTAGGAGACCCATGGGAGGGGGAAAACAACATTTCGGAGGGTCTTTGGTTGGTTTAACTCTGGAAAAAGAAAAATGAGTTGTCAATACAATTTTTTTATTCCTTTTCCTGGCACTGTCACAGACCAGAGCTTGTTATAGCAGTCCAGAAAGTACCAGCAAGGAAACCTTGAACACTCATCTCAGACAACTCTCCTAAGAGTGACCATGAGTTGCATCTCAGGAAAGACTGACAGCTTTGATCTAAGCTTGCAAACCAACTAACATTTGCAGCTTAAAGTCACTTCTAAAAATACTCAAAACTAGCATCCCTCAGACAACTACTCCAGACAGCAAGGGAAGCATAGAGGAAAATAAATTTCCTAATACAGAACTCTAAACTGTCTGCAGTGAGATTTTCTCTGGATACTTTTGGATTTTCTGTATATGTGCATAGCTACATCCCATTACCCCCTGTTATAACACATCATTACAGCACAAACAAACCCCATGACTCCAGCACAGCTATGGAAGAGACCTGACAGATGGTCCAGATCAGCAGAGATAAGAGGAAACTACCACACAGGTAAGGCACCTGCCCAGGGGAAGGATGCAGCTCCCTGCCAACCTGTACCTCACTGCTTCTGTTGTTCCCCCTCTTTTTTTTCTGAAAATGCACATATATCACTCAAGTAGGTTTTCCAGTGCCTCAAATGCTAATTGCCATGGTTTGTAACATTCTGTACCCCACTAGAATTAAATGGCAACCCAGCAGCTCTGATGATATCATGGTGAATGATTTATCAGGCAATGTAGCACATTCCTGCAGTGTTGCTTAAGCAATAAGGCACGGGGAGAACGTTTAAGTGATTAGTTTGCCTCTAGTGTGGGCTACAGTCAAAGGTTAATGGCCTTGAGCACCCAAGAATTTCAATTAATGCCTTGAAATGGACTAGCTAGAAGGCCTGAGGCAGTTATTAAATGGAACATTAACACAAGGAATACTATTTCATGCCTTGGCAAACATAGGTAGAATACTTCTCCCATCCAAAGCACTCTAGCTGTGTTCTAAATCAGCAAGCACCTGAAGAACTCTTTGTTGAGAGATGGGCCCCAACTGCATTATGGACAAACATTTCCATTCTCACCACAACCTTGAGCAGTTTAGAGACCACCATTTGGGTCAAAAGACTTAGAAAAAGCTCTGGTTTCTGGCATTATCAGGAAGCAGCAACATACAGTTTTACACCACCTCCTCTACCTCTTCCTCTCCCACTTCCACCAAAATGCCCCAAAGCCTGAAAAGGGCACAGTAAAGAAGAGTCCTTCAGAGTCCTCCTGGGGATGGTAAAGGAGTGCTGGCACTCCTTGAAGTAACTTTCCCACTTCAGCATTGTTAATGGCTATGGGAACAGACCCATCCAACACACCACAAAGGCTTTGTCACACAGACTCACTGCTCTGCTGCATCCCTGTCATACTGTGTGTGAGGAGAAGAAATGTGAGTGGCAGTAATCAAGAGCTACTTCAGCAGGTGATTTATTGGAATGCTCTGTAGAAAGGATCTTCCATAAATCCATCTATGCAACCCAGCAATCCCTCCAGCTGATGCCACCAACACTCATGTCCCTCCACCCCCCTCAGAGGAGGGCAGGGAGAAGCAACCAGCACATTCAGGGGCCACAAGATGCTCTCCTAAGGGATTTCACTAGCAAAAGCGGAGCTAAGAAGAAACCTCCAAGGACACTGACTTGTACAGGAGCCACCTCCTCCCTCAGTGCCCTTGAAGTCACATTGCTCTGCCTCTAATTGCCCAGTCCCAGCTTCTTCCCCTGATGGAGACTGATGCAAGGCCCTTTACAGGCCATCCATCCATTTTTAGTTCACATATAAACCTTAACCTACAACACCTTCTTGGCCAGGACCAAGCCAGTTGTGATGCAACAAGGCAGGAGTATGTCACAGTCCAGCCAGACCAGGTTTGCTTTTCTGAGGCTGCACATCCCAGCTATAAAACTCTCTACCAAGACAAACTGGATTAAGCTCAAATTAGATTATGCCAGAGCTGGGCTATGGGGACTTTTCACTCCAGCTTTTCTTCAGTAAAAAGAACTCCAGAGGCTCAGCATGACAACAAGAGAAGAAAAAAGAAGAGACACTGAAGCCATGAAGGGTGAATTGGGCTCCTGGGGAGAGGAAAACAAAGAGAGAGATAAGATGCAAGGTAAATGAAAAGGTACAAGGGCTTAGCTGTGACTTCAGAGAGAAAGTGAGGTGGCAAGGGGTCAAATTTTACACTAATTAACCTTGTATCAGCAAACCTTGAAAGCCTGCAAGCATCCAGAGACTGCAGCATGGGCAGTCAGGTCTGGACCATCCTCATCTTTGAAACCAAGGATGAAAAGAGTGACAGTTCCACCTTCAGATCCCAGGCAGCTTGCTGCGCTACAGGTCTGACCTGAAAAGGAGAGCTTGCTCTGGAATCTCCCCACAGCATCATGTAAATTTGTAAGAAACAGCATTGGAAAATGTGCACCTGCTCCCTGATCCTCCAAAGCACAGATATGTGAACTTGTTCAAACAGGACACTGTTAAACCAGTGTGACTACCTGAAATCTTCAAACATCTCCTTAAATACTTTTTCTGGATCAGGAAAAGCACTGTCATGAGTGCCCCAGGCTGCACAATTAATTGAAGCAGTACCTGGTTTTGTCAATGCCCTTGACAGACTGCTAAAAATCATGCAGCACTAGCAAACATACAAACTATGAATACATAAAATAAATTGAACATCCATGTCATGTACAGTGTGTGTATATATAGGATACAGAAAAAGAGTGATTACATCTGTGCTCTCACTGGCTGATGGAAGAACAGTAAGCCTAGTTTGGATGTTCTGGTGAGAAGAAACACAGCATGACTGCCATTTAATGCCTTTACTTGTTGGCTCAGAAAAAGAGTTCAAATTCTTGGTGTATTAACACTGAAAAAGCATCATAGAAAAAATGTACTTTATTCAAACACTGAAGAACCAGCTTTACTCTGATAAAGAAAACCAACCTCCACAGCACATCTGTCTTCCTTACTCTACCCCATTAGCACAGAGGATCCCAAAAAACACTGAGATCCACTCAGAGCTTCTGCATACAGACTACAGGGAGGGTTTTTTCCCATTATTAGTGCAGTACTGCATTACAATCACATACACCTGGAGTTACTTCAGGACAAATTAACTTTGTCATGGAGTTACCAGGAAGATCTGTCTCTGAACCAACCCCATGAGCAAAATTGGGGAGTACCCTCTATCAAGCTTCTGTCTGGAAATTTTGTACACCTTTTTCCTCCTGCTACAGAGCTTAAACAAATTTTGCACAATTTGGGGAAGGCCAGGTCAGCTCTGCCTAGCCCCTAGCACACAACAATCTAATTAATAATCACAGCAGAACAAAGAACATAGCTGCATTCCCGTTCTCTCAGGATCAGTGATTGAGAACTCCTGAAAAGCCCCTTTTGCTTCCCAGTCCAGTTTGTATTTGTTTAAGCCTAAGGTAGACAAACACAACACAAGCACCCAGGAATCCATAACCACCCTGATGCTTCTGGGTAGCAAATCATCTCCACTGCCATCTGTTTCCAGTCACTTCAAAATGAGTTCTGAAGAGTCAATTGTTTTCTTCTAGGAAAAATAAACATGTAAGCTGCTATTCACCCAATTTCCAGCAATTTTCTGCTGTGGGTAAATGTAGCTTCAGATTTTAGAACTAAGTCTCATTCTCATCCAAGGAATTTTGCAATATAATTACCTCATTTTTACTGACTTGGATAACTGTTGCACTTCAAGAAAAAAAAAAAGAGGTGGGTATAAAGTCTGCAAGACTAATTCCTCCTCCTGCCCCTCTGATATAAAATCTTGGAACAACTGACAGTGATTAATCTCACTTGATATTTTGTTGGTTCTCTGTTTGTTGATTTAAAGGCATTTTATGACTGATTGTTTTCAGTTGCCTGGACAGCTGTCAGATGTGTACTGTGGTTTGATTTGGCTTTCAGGGAGCAAAATTATTATTTTTCTTATTTTTACAGCTCCAACACATAGTGGCTGACAGAGGTGGCCTGTCAAAAACCATATATGTGAAACCAAAACTACCTCCAGATTGAGAGAAGATTGCCTAGAGATTCTGCAGGCGGATTATACAAGCAAGATGTGGAAGGCAATAATACAAATGGCTTTTTAATTTTTTTTACTAGTTTAATTATGCCCAGCTTGCACATTGAGGGAATATACTGTCAAATACAGTGGCAAAATGAGGACAAAATAAGACATAAGTGTCAGCACAACTCTGGAGAAAAGGGTGTTGATATTGAATAGCTCAATATCAGTCATCTTCAGCCTCCTGTCTCTAAGAGTGACCCACAGCCTTGACTCTGAACCTTTCTTGCCCTCAGTTTTAGCCTGTTTTCATCTCTGTGTCTTCCATTTGCCTGCATCTCACAGCTTGGTCCTCCCTCTCTTTTCCTGGCTGTTGGCTTCCCTCATGGTCCACCTACAAACTTGACTAACACCACTTGTATGTCACCCCTGGCTCACTCTCATCTCTGTCTGATTCCAAACTTCAACCTCAGCAACCCCTGTCTCAAACAGATCATGGAGAAAGAGCAAACACCTGTCAAAGTTCCTCCACCAAATTATGCAGAATAAAGTTTCAACAGTGCTTTCATGGCTTTCACATACAATATTCACAAGCTTTCCTTGTCTTCAGAAAGCATATGAAAGTCAGGTTTATTCTGGAACTGCAAGACTCTGCATGAGCACAACTATTCTCCATGGCCTGCTGTGCTCATCTGTACACAATATCAGGGCTAAAAAATTGGCTGAAGGCAAACAAAAAAATCAATTTGACCTGAAATTAAAAAATCCAGGCTCTTTTCAGCCTGGAGAAGAGTTTGGGGTGACCTAATTGTGGCTTTCCAGTACCTGAAGAGAGCCTGCAAGAAAGATGGAGAGAGTCTATTTACAAGGGCCTGGAGCAAGAGGACAAAGAGGAATGGCTTCAAACTGACAGAGTAGGTTTACATTGGATATTACAAAAAAAGTCTTCCCTGTGAGGGTGGGCAGGCCCTGGCACAGGTTCCCCAGAGAAGCTGTGGCTGCCTCATCCCTGGAAGTGTCCAAGGCCAGGTTGGATGGGGCTTGGAGCAACCTGGGATAGTGGAAGGGGTCCCTGCCTATTGTAAGGGGATTGGAACAAGATTATGTCTGAGGTCCCTTCCAACCCAAATCATTCTATGATTCTATAATTCAAAATTTATGTGTGAGCTTAAGCATCTGGAGAGAGCAATTGACTGCTATTGACTACAATTTGCTAAAATTTAAGCACTTTTACACAAAAGAATGGATGTTCTAACTGCCATGGCATTTTACTGGACAGATTATGTGATCTGCTTAACACACCTCCATGTTTCTCCCAGTCCAATTAGAAAAGGCTGGGAGAAGACTGCTCCAAGCCAAGCACTAGATGGTGATGGCTTAGGGACAGTCAGTCCCTTTTTGTAATCTGCTGCTCCCACTGCTCAAAGTTCACAGCACACAAAACAAGTGCTCAGAAATACAGTGAAATTAGGGATAGCACTCATTGTTTTGCACATCCCCACTGCCTACAAAGAAAGGTGTTCCAAATTCTCTCCACCCTGAGGCAGCCCCTCCTTCAACTGCCCACATTACTTCTCAGGCTGTCTCCACTGGGATTCCTAGTTGGCCGCCTCACTCTCAGCTCTCTTTAAAAAAGAAAAAATAGCCCACACAACTCTTTTTCAGTTGTCAGATTATTATTTACCCTTTCAGCCCATTCTGAAGCATCTTACATTATTTACATGCAATGCCTCTCTGGTTTTCTCCTTGAGGGCCTATGGCCCTGCTACTCTTCTCAAGCTTCACACTTATATTTTTCATGGAGTTTTACTTTTCCTTCTTTTAGTCTCTTCCTCCATAACACACTGCAAGCAGTGGAAATAAGCCCCACATTATGCCCTGAGAGCCTGCTTATAACAATGGACTTGAGCTTGTTTTGACTAAGTCACTCATACCAACATCTTCATTCGTTTGCTTTCTAAACCCTGGCCATAAATTGTTGGAGAAGAGCACAACAGTTGGATCTTCACACCCATGCCCTCATCAGCTTCTATAACACACTGAAAATATGGCCCATCAAGCCCACCAGGCTACATTTAATCATGCACAACACACAGGTCTAGCCCTACAGACTAGCACTCCCCCCCACCCCTCACTCATACAGATCTTTCAACCCAAATGAAAGATCTGGAAATTCCTTGCTGTGTTCCACAGATCCCACTGTGTTCCTTTCCCTTCTATGCCTGGTCATTTTCATAGGGTACCGTGTTCTGCAGACATGTGCATCTCTGCTGCAGCAGTGCTGCCTTTTTCCAAGTCACTTGGACACAGGCTGAATTGAGACCATCCTTGAATAAATCCCCATGGTGTTCCCATCTCCTCTGCTTTCCACCACTCCAGTCTCATTTCTGTCATCTGATTCCTCTTTATCCACATTGCCCATTCTCATACCCATTCACGTCACACACTTAAGAAGGTGACAAAGAATGTCAAATGTTTTTCTAATCGAACTAAACCACATTTGCCACTTCAACCACCAGCTTAGTGCCCTGTTAAACAAACACAAACAACTCCAGAAGAGCCAGCAAAAACGGAAACAGGCAGGCAGCAGAGTAGTACATGCTGAAACTCAGCATGGTCCCCCATTAGGGGGAAAACTTCGACTGCTTTAACCATGACAAACAGCACCACAATGAATCAGTGGATATGACGGGTCAGCCTTTTGGCTGGTGCAGTGCCAGCAGCTTCCACAGGGGTTCATCAGGCATGAATTGGCCCCATATGTGAAAACCCTCTACAATTTGTCCAGTTTCTCCCATCCCTGTGGAGCGAAGCCTCCATATGTGAGATCCCACAGAGCTGTCAGCCAATGTCACATTTCAATAACAGCAAAAACAACCAGGGCTGCACAAACCAGCAAAGCAATCCCATTGCTCATAAACTGGCAAGTGACCTACGCTGGCAATGCTTTTGTTGATCACAACCCTTTCTATGGAACAAAACATAGGAACTATCACGCCAGAACAGACTCAGTGATCCATCTTTTCCTTGTCTCCTGTCTCCAGCAGGGGCCAACACTGATGCTGGAACAGAAGATTAATAGGGGATCCACGAAGCCTGCAAAGCACCTGGGTTGGTTGTGCAATACTTTGCCCTTGACCCAGGGAAAAACTCCACTGTTACATACAACTGTGCAATATGTTATCCCAGATATGAAAGACTGTCAGGGGCTGTCATAAAGAAACATATGTCAAAGTCAAAGCATTGTCCTTTCTTCTTTCCTCTTTATTTTAGCTTGATTAATATAACTGAACAACCTCTTCTTAAGAAGTTTGACTTTACAAAATAATTCAACTTTATGTCAAAAAGTGATATTACTATTCTTACCTATATTAATATCTTCTCTTACAGAAGAAATAGTTCCATAGGATTATTATTTGAACCTTTCTCCATTTCACAGAGCTTTAATGCATTTCCTTGCCTATTCAATGTCAGATTAATGTGGGTCTATTCCATCTCTTTTTACATAAATTCTCTCCCCCCAAAATTTATAAACTTTTATTCTTTTCTAACTTCATTCCATCTTATATTGGACATGTTTTATACAGTTCAGCTATAAAATTATTTAGCTCAATCCTAAAGCAAGATTGCATTTCCAGTGCCTACAATGCAAACAAATAGCTCAGGTGAAAAATAAAAAAAAAATTAAAACCTGAAACAATATTTTGTGGCCTGTTGAATCTGAAGCAGAGTCCAGGAAAGTTGGTGAGATGATATTGATGGCTATACAATGAATCATATAATTTCTAAACTGAGATTTGTTGTAAGTACAAACCACGCTTGATTTCTAGTGAAGATTGTGATCAGGGGACTGTATTGTTCATATATCATGAAATAAATGATTTTGCAAATATTAAACCAAAAGAAAATACAATCTGATTTATTATATCTTCTATTTTTCCTATCTCTGAAACAAGCACTTTTTAAATGCTGTGCCTGGTAGAACATGCCAACATGAAGAACTTTCAAACTAATTTAGAAACACAGTATGGTCACTTTTGGTTTAAGCTACTAAAAATAAAAAACGTTTGGCTCACTCAATTTATATATTATTAATACTCAGAACATCTCCTGATTACAGAGACTGAAGCAGAGAGGGAAAACGTCTGCATCCATCCCCAAGCTGAATATTTTCTGAAGTACCAACTGCCAATTTTGGCAGCCTCGCCACCCTTGTTAGGTGATAAATTAATGCTCGCGCTCCCACTGTGCCCTTGCCAAGCAGGCAGAGCTCCAGCCCAAGCCTGGCTTGTCCAACCGGCACCCACCCTCTAGTGGGATGAGGGAAAAGTGCTGCTGCCGGACAGGTTCATCCTGCTGTAACACTAAAAGGACATTCATTTAGGATGAGCATGCTAAGATCTTTCTTTCTTTGCTCCCCTCTACCCTGCACACCCCTGCTAGATCATAAGGCACATTAGGTCTAAAAGATGAAGACAGCCCTGATGAGCTTCACCAAGAAAATCCAGGAGTAATCTTTCCCTTACAGCTCTGCAGAGTCAGTGCCATTTTAACTACATTTCTATAGGTGACTAAGCAGTGATAATCCAGTGAATTAGTGTCTCTAACTATTATTCTGTATCAAAAACAGTGTGGCCAGCAAGATCAGGGCAGTGATTGTCCCTCCATGCTGGGCACTGCTGGGGTACCTTCAGTGTTGTGTCCAGTTCTGGGCCCCTCACAGCAANTTCAAGGTGGTGATCAGTCACAGGTTAGACTCAATGATCAGATCTTTTCCAACCTGAATGATTCTATGATTATACCTTTCTCTCACTGTAAGGAAAAAAAGCAAATACACAAGCAAAAGTATATGCCTAAGGAAAAAACAAATCCAGCCCACTTTTCTCTGTGTATTAGAGAAACCAAAACAATTGACTCCAAAATTTAAGAAGTGGAACACCTTTGCTCAACAATAAGCACTGCATTTGTGGCACAACCTGTGAAAGTGCAGCAGAGCTGTAAACAGGTTTCAAAACATGACCAAGGTCAGCTGTACAAAATATAAAGAACAAGCAGTTCTTAGAGCAAACCACTCTTGAAAGCATTTGCAGCAACTGAAGCCCTCATTCTAATTCCCACAGACAGGGAGGAGATAGAGAAAGACACTTTGCAAGGGACAGACAAGCAGGAGCAAGGATGAGAGCAGGGCAGCATGCCCAGCTAGAGAAGACACAGCCCCTCAGTACCTGGGCAGAAGGTCAGCATGTCCAGTGGCCACAGTTAGAGACAGACTCCAGGGACTCAGGCAAATCCAAAGGAAGCCAGAAGGTCCGAGCACAAGGCTAAGCACAACAGCCCCACACCACCAGGGACTGAGCCTAAATGCAGCTCAGGCCAGTGAGCACACCAGAGGTGGGTGGGTGCCCAGGTGGAGCCACTCAGGACCATCAGGACCTGCTGGAACCTTCTGAGGTCTGGCAAGCCTCTTTATAAACCCAGACTAACAAGGCCTATTGAATTCAGGTGAGTCAAATTAGGTCCAAAAGACATAATCAAAGATTTGGGGTGAAGATGTGAAGTGGAAAACTACTGAGAAATATATTGTGTTCTCAAATGTTACAGCATGGTGAAGGACAAAAATATAGCAGCCAAGGCCACTAAAAGCAAGATGGGACCTGAAACAATTGAACAGGACTGAGGAGAGCATGATCATTTCCTCAACATGATGCAATCAGCAGCCTGCAAGGCAGACTCAGGTCTAGAGTGGAAACAGCATGAAGTGAAGGGGAGGGGGGAATAAAAATAAAGCCATCTTTCATGGATCACATGGTCCCATCAGGAAATATGGAAACCTCTGACTTGTCTGGCTGTCTCTCCCTCCCTATGGGTCTTCTGCAGAAAGCATAGCCTGTGTGCCCAGGAGGTGATGAAATCCCTAATGCTGTATGGCACATGGGGAATTTGGGGGAATTGCAAAACAGGATGTTTCTTGGAGGAAATACAGTCTCAGCAAGCAAAAGGTTCAAGTACGGTACATCTCACAATGATGTAAGAGCTTGATTATGCATCTCGCTTAAAGCCCAGCTTAGGGTTTTAGTTCTAGTAGAACTAATGGGCAACACCTGCTGCAATGAAAACAATTTCCGTCCCTGAACTCCAGCAGAAGTGTTTATCTTTTGAGTCAGAAAATGTTCTTCTAATGTCTGAACAAGACTCCAGGGACAGGAACATATGCCCAGAACTGACGTTTCCACGCATTAGATAGCTTATAAAAATGAGAATTAGAAAAACCTGGTATCATCAGACGTCTCGTCCAATAAAGTCATTAAATGAAAAGTACAGAAAGGTTCCTGTAACGTTTCCTGTCCCTGCCACTGTAGTCCCAGTTGCTCTTTGTAGAGCAGAAACAGAGGCTACTGAAAAAGCTTGCTGGGGTAAATTGTGAGTTCAACATTCAGGGCTTTTCCAGACCTGTCTCTGGCAAAATTACCATTGGCTTCAATGGAAACTTTTCCCAAATATGGGCCTCAGGACTTGGGCCTCTTAGTTTAAGTTACTAATTTTGTTATTAAAGGTTAAACAGACTTGTTGACAGTACAAACTATTTTCTTACGTAAGCAGTGAAAGGGAGAGTGTCAGATATACGAGATAAAACAATACTGCCAAGGCAATATAGGTTATGGGTGAACATCCTTTCACAGAACATACTGCTCCGAATTTCAAGTTTCACCCTCTTCCTCAAGCAAAACTCCTATTTAAATCAACTGGAGCTCAGTGTGACCAGGAGGCAGAGTCAAGCCTAAGGAAGGACCTTGGGGTTCAGCCATGGTTGCTACAAGGGCTTTGAGGGACTGTAGCTGTTGAAAACATGAAATCTCTACTTTTACAGAAGAAAATATGTGAGCAGTGAAAGTTCACCAAAAAACACATGGCTTTGTTTTGTACTGAGAAAGGAAAAGGCACGGGTTCCAGGCTTGACCAACAAAGCTGAAGAGCAGAGCATTGCTTCATTTTGAACTTGGGGGACTTTTTGCCCTAATAATGTTCTAGAACTGATAAGAAATACCCTGCAGATGCAACTGCTGTACAAATTCATTATGTAATACCCATTAAATACAACTGCAAATTAAATGTTCAAGCCATCCAGCTATACCCACATGGCCCTTAACAATGAACCCCTTGATGACAGTGATGTCAGGGGGGATATGTTGGGCTTTCCTCCCTTACTTTCTGCTATGATGTTCTTTATCTAAAGCTTGGAGACAAACCAGAGACTTGTTTTTCATTCTTGACCGAAAATAATAAGAGCAAATGATATGATGCTTAAAAATAATAACCATTCAGTCAAAGGCAAAATGTTCTCTGTTCAGTCAAACAACAATCAAACAACACTTTATTGGATTGGTGATTAAATGGCAACCCAAAATTTAACTTCCTGGAAAATCTACTGTTGTAATGAAATTGCACTGTCAGAGCCATAGTCAGTTCTGTCTTTAATAACAATGCAACAGGCACTGACAGAAATTCCTGTGGTCGTCTGTCCTACTCAGATACAGTTATCATCCCATAGATCATCAGCTGTACAATAGTCAAGGGTGTCGCAAAGTTTTTGACACGGTTAACACATTAACACATTAGACAAATGTAGGACTTTGGCCAGTTCTCACCAAAGCCAATGGAAAACTCCAACTGGGCACTGGGATGGTGTCACACGTATTGTCAATCATGTAGGAAACAAGACAATCACAGCAGCTCCCTTCTGACATCAGCGTCTGCCTCCACTTGAGGCTTTGGCAGAGCCTCAGCAAGGACTGGCTCTCTTGTCTCCAGCTTTTTTAAACAGCCTGAGAATCACTGGGGTTTGTTTTCTTGGCGTAGGGTACTCAAAAGGACATTGTCAAAGTTCACAGAACTAAAATATAAACAACTTTTGCGTTTTCCTTTTAAATTTCATATACTTTTTAAAGCATGATTTGATTT
Organism: Campylorhamphus procurvoides; assembly: GCA_013396655.1. Taxonomy (NCBI): domain Eukaryota; kingdom Metazoa; phylum Chordata; class Aves; order Passeriformes; family Dendrocolaptidae; genus Campylorhamphus; species Campylorhamphus procurvoides. The sequence goes on from WBMV01016006.1 coordinate 911,574, forward strand.
TTACCCTTATGTTTTACCAATTTTTTTAAAAATAAATAAGCAAGAAGCTCTTGCTTTACAGTCAACCCCACAACCCTAAATCCCAGGGCAGCTCTGACTGTACTATTGCAGTGTGGTCATCTCAGGGAACATACCAGTGTATCTAACCACAGAATGTATTTTCTGAGCAAATGTTTAGTAAAACTCACATAATTTGCTGAGTAAGAGTTGATTGAGATTGATCTGCTCAGGAAAGGAACATCACAGATGAAAACATACTGTTCCTTTACAGTCACAATACTAATACAGCAATAAACACTATCTCCCCTGGCAAATCAAGCTTAAAACAACAAAATCCCTGTGCAAATGGTGTACAGAAACATCAGCACTCCTGGGATAAAATAATAAATTTTAAAAAACTATGAAATAGAGAGAAAGATTTTCTATTATTCATTATGGCACTGATTTCTTGGCACTGATTCCTGCTGGGCTGAAAATCCAAAGGACTGAGTGGGCAAGAGACCCTGAGCCTGGAAATAAGCTCACAGAGACAAAAGTAAGAGCCTAAATCCAAGCTAATTTTCCTTTTTTGTACATTCACAGCTATAACAGCAGAAGCAAATCGGTACATTTTCTTATTAATATGGGAAATTATTAGCCCAAGGCTGAAAAGGCAGAGAGAGAACAGACAATAGGTGTCACAGAGGACCGAATGAAGCCTCTCTTCCTTCCTTTCTCCTCTTCCCCCTCCCTAACCCCCCCAAATTTGCCGCTATCCATGACTTGGTGGTTTAGCACATCTGCAGAAGCTGCAGGGACAAGCGTGCTCCTTGGGCAGCCCAGCAGGGAGTTTCCTGCTCTCCATCCCCGACGTGAGATCTTGGCAGAGGCAGGAGCTGTGCAGGTGGAGCAGCAGGTGGGCAGCTGAGTTTGGGTTCCCTGTGGCTGTGCTGCCCTCGCAGATGCTGCACCAGAGCCAGCCCTGCTCCCGGGGAGGCTGTGCCACATCCTCCTCTGCACTGCCCGGGCTTCAGGGGGCTGTCCAAGGAGCAGGTGTCAGCAGGAACAGGCTTCCTCTCTCCAGCACACTCTCCTCAGCAGATGGTTGCTGTGCTGCATCTGTTTCCGACAGAGTTCTTTGTTTTGGGCCTGATTCAGTTCTTAACAGCACTTCATTAATGTCCTGTGAGGAAATGCTGAGGGAATTGGGATTGTCCAGCCTGGAAAAAGAGGCTCCAGGGTGACCTAATTGTAGCCTTCCAGTACCTGAAGGGAGCCTGCAAGAAAGATGGAGAGAAGCCATTTACAAGGGCCTGGAGTGACAGGACAGAGTGGGAATGGATTCAAACTGACAGAGACTTGGGTTAGATTGGATATTAGGAAAAAAGTCTTCCCTGTGAGGGTGGTAAGGTTCTGGCAGGGGTTGTCCAGAGAACTTGTAGATGTACCACCCCTGGAAGTGTTCAAGGTCAGGTTGGATGGACCCCAGAGCAACCTGGTCTAGTGGAAGGTGTCCCTGCCCATGGTAGGATGTTGGAACGAAATGATCATTAAGGTCCTTTCCAACCCAAATCATTCTGGGATTCTGAGTTGCCCTGAGAATACAGCTTGTGCAAGCACTACCCAAAGGATGTTGCCAGTCTCCTGTCTCAGAGCCTTCAAAGGAAAATGGTGGAGAAAAATGATAAACAGGTAAAAGGCTACTTAGTAGGCAATGATCCATCAGGATCAGCTGAATAACACCAGCAACCATTATCAAACTTTGCCCAACATAATACCCTTAACCCCCAGATTTAAATCACTACAAAAATAATCTTTTTTAATAAAGTGGAAATATGTTGCAAGGAACTTCTTTTTATTTCACTGCAAAGAACACAATCTACCTTTTTTTATTTTTTAAGCTGCAATTCATAGAAGGCTGACTGACACAGGGAATTGGGGAATGAACATTCCCTGCAGTGTGTCTGCAGAGGGAAAGAAATTACTTCTCAGAAGGGGCCAAGTTCAGGACTTCAGCCTGCACTTTAAGCAGGGGCTAAGAGTAAAGTCCTGTCTGCTGGAATTGTGAAATCTCTGTAAGCAAGTTTATAAGCAAGTATTAGCACAGCTGGCAAAGGCTTTCAGCTAGGAAAAAGTTATTCCACTGGTGAAGACGTGCAGGAGGGAGCAGATGAACTGAAGTCTGAAAAAGCACAGCAGATGGGGGCTGTGAGGATTAGAGGCCTGTTGAGAAGCCACTGTAATATTCATGAAGGATTTTAGGTCCTTATACCAAAATGCTTTAGCAATAGCTATTAGTAAAATATTTTTCCTCTGTTCCCTGCATGGACTCGAATTTTGCAGACAGCTACAGTGAAAACTGCTTGAAATGCCAGATAGAGGGAGGAGATGGACCTGGCACACAATGTGCAATGAGGAGACTGGTTTGGTACGTTCTGATGGAGCACTTTAGCCCAGCAGTGGATTTGGGAAGCAGCTTGTACTGAGCAGAATGCAAAACTCATAATGGGAAAAGATGCCTGTTCTCACAAGGGCTCCATTAAAAAAGCTTTTGTGAAAACTCAGGTCATAAACAACTGACCAAAGGAACTTCAAAATCTACACTGGTGAAGAAAATGAAGGTACAGGATGAACATAAATTAGCCAGATTCCCCCCAGGGAAGCAGAAATAGGGGTCTTGTTAAAGCACCAGCTGTTAATTCCCATCTGTATGTAATTTCCATTCCTATCATCTGTGTAGAACAAAACCCTTCCAAAAAGGATTGTTAGTGAACTGGCTAAAAACTGGAGGAGGCCCAAGTGCAAGCTTGTGGTAGGTGTCCCACAGCTCAGAGGAGACCGTCTGGTTCCCACACGGGTTTGGGGCCAGATGCCATTTCGAGGCAGTATAGAGGCAGAGGTCACCAGTGACAGGATTGTCCGAGTGTGGGGAAACCACACAGGGAAAACTAGAAGCTGCTGAAGCAGCAGAGTGACCATCAGCAACTGTCCCCAAGACCCAAGCAAAATGCTGGCCACTCAGTTGCCATCAAAGGTACGACAGTGACAGCCTGGAAACCACGTTGCTGATCAGAAATAGCTGTGGTCCACAGAAAACGTGCATGGCTGAACTGCATGGGAACTGCAAGAAGTAAATAAACTATAATTATCAGCCACATAAGGAGAAATCCAGCTCTTAGTGAAGTTCATGTCTGTATAATAATATATGTAAGTAAAATTATCACTGTCTCTAGTGTCATGGGGTTCTGAGTGACCTCCACCTCAGCTACCTGTTGTTTTACCACCGTGAATTATAGTTAAATTAATTGAGAAAGGTGTTTTTTTGAATGGCAGTTCATCTGTCTGTTAACTGTGCTAAGTTTTTTCCTGGACATTTTCAGTGGATGGAAATAAGAACAAGTTCTTAATCTGGGGGCAACTTATGGTTTCCCCACTGTTCCTCCAGGGTGACAGAGATTAACTTCTGCCCATGTGCACTTTGAGTAAAATTGTGGTGAAGCTTGTTCAGGAAACCCATTCATGATTTTCCATGTGTTTGTGCCATTTCTGCTGACTGGTGGGAATCAGCTGTTCCTGCTGGACCAGTTCATGCTGGTCCAAAGACCACACTTTGCAGAAGAATGACATAATCAAGTAGTGTCTGGTGGAAAGTCACGTCAGAGGGACAGAGATCAGTGTACCTGGTGTCACAAGAGAAGAGGCTGGCTCTTAAATAGCTCAGTGAGGTAAAGGCTGGCAGACATAGCAGCAGAAGGAAGAGAAAGGATGCAATGTGGAACTCATGAAAGGCTAGTCCCTTCTCTGGAACTGAAAAAGCTGGGACCCAGCCCTCACCCAAAAGGAGACTGCACCTAAACCAGACAGAGCTCCCCAGAAGCTCTGTCATCAGCACACTGGTCAGATGTCAGGGAAAGAGAAAATCACACCCTGGAGCACAGCCAGAGGCAACTACCTAAACTGCCCTCAGCAGACCCAACTGCAGCAGTAAGAAATGCCAAGAGACACTTGGGCACAAGTGTTGTTTATTGAAACCTTTATTTCCAAACCCATCCACTGTTACCCCAAGTAGCAGCAGCCAGGATAGAACACCAAGAGTGAAATATGGTTATGGTTTAGATATGGTGCCATCAGACTTAAACAGTACCCAAACATCAAAGTAAAAGAGTGATACTCCAGTCCACTGAATGCCATTCAAACTTGTAAGTGTTCAAGAGATATGTCAGAGAATGACCCACAATCTAACCCAAGATCTGAGAAATGAAAACATCCTCACTTAGGTTATGTTGTTTCTGCCCTTAAAACGCTGAGGAAACTTTTGGTAGGATAATAATAGACTCCAAATCATTTTAATGAGACAAAAGATTAAACTTTCAGGGACTGGACATCAATTTGAGAGAAATCATATCCTCCTGGCAGGAGATTTAATCATCTGATTATTTCAGGAGACACACTTTGGCACAGTAAGGTGATGGAGCTGTTTGTAGGCTTCAGGATATTGTACAGGTTTTCTCAAAATTTCACACAAGAGGCACAAAACTGTTATGTCAACTAAATAATAGAGATTTTTGACCGGGAAAAAAAGGAATATTCAATGCATTTTAGATAGTTAAAATGACCTAAAATGAATCCTTTCTCAAAACCGAGCCAATCTCAAATCACCAACCCATATTCTCCTCTCTTTTGTAAGGTCTGTTGATACACAAAATGTAACTCAGACTCCCTGACTTGTTCTTGTGTAACGCTATCACAGGACCTGTTGGAATCTATTCTCACTGCTCTGTAGCCAGCTGAGGACATCTGTGCTGAGTGCTGCTTTCCAGGCACACGATGAGGAATGTATATGGACACACTATACCCAGACATGTACACCTCCAAGGGTTCCCTGTGTGCTTGCTAAGGGGGGATATGGTGTTGGTACCCCATGGTTTCCCTACATAACGAATTCTACCCAGCAGTGATGGAACTGAACAAATACAAACACAAACATAAATATTTTGTCCTGCTTAGCAAATCAACCCCCACGATATATGTACATTGAAAGAGAGGGAAATGCTGAGGAAACTCCATGACCCTCCTAGACAGATGCAGAAAAGAATTTGGAAATATCCCAGTGTGTTCCAGCAGCCTATAATGGAAGACTGGCTGTGGAAGAAGAATTGCTGGTATGATCTCAGGACTGAACCCACTGTAGTCAGACAGTCTGCCCACAATGATGGGCCCAGCCAAGACAATATGAGCTCTATACTCACTGATAATCTAGACCCAAATACAAACAACATCGTCATGACTGGCTACACTACTCAAGAGGGCGGATGACCATGGAAATGTAAGGTAGATAGCAGGCTACCTGGTCTCCCAGGTTCAACACCAGTGAAATTTCTTTGCTGCTTTCAAAAACTCCTAATGGGGCCAGTTGAAATGATGCATGTAAACAGCTTCTCCAGCCACAGGCAGTGCCGGATATTCCTACAAGTACTAAGCTCCTGTGGGTATTACACAACTGCCTCTATTCAGGAGGCTAAAAAGAAGTTCAGTCCTGCTTGTATATGCTGGAATCATTACATACAGTGTTCCCATAAATCATATAAATGAGTATTACTGTGTCACTAGTTCGGAGGGTTGCTGTTATTATTGAAAAACCTCCTGGCAATCCAGTCCTAGTGCCATCCAAGCTGAGGTTGGCCTCAGTGCAATTTGTACTGGGCTCAAGTCTGTGCCCTGCAGTTTCCCCAAAAGACTCTCGCAGTGTCAAGGCTGCTGTGCCCATTCTCCATCATGTTCCCCAAGCCAGGGGTGAGACAGGTTGTGCCATGGAGCCCTGTTACCACCCACACATCACAGGGAGCTGTGTTCCCCTCCAGGCAGTTCTGCACCCCTGGACTGGGGTCTGCTCCACATCCGAGCCGGAGACAGCCTGTTTTCCACTTGGGATGAAACACCTCATATGTCACAGGTGACTGGGGAGAACCAACCCCAACCTTCCTGCTGGGGACATTACAGACACAGACAAATCTCAGCAGATACTCTCAGGGCACCCAGAAAAGCTGCTGGTGAAAGAAGACCCAAAAGCACAGGCAGCACTTACCTCGGTCAGAGTACCATCAACTATCAGAACAGACACTTGACTAAACATAGAGATTTGAACAGCCAGAGAGGAGTCCCAGGAGGCAGCAGAAGACCACGGGCACCCTGTCTGTGGTCTTGTTCTGCACATTCCAGCCTCAAGTCAGCCCTGTCTGAACCTCTTACCCACACAGTAATTTATTCCTGTGGATTTTCAAGAAATACAAAGTCTGAAACAAGATGTACTGAAAGTTCAGTACATGATATTAGAGCTAGCATCCATCATGTCAATTCTGCCTCTCCAATGGATTCGTTCTGCTTGTTATTATCATCTGACTATATTCATAAACAATACCCTTATGATTTTTTCCATGCTTATTTATTTCCTCAGTCATTTGACTTGGTTTCCTGAGGCTATCAAAAAATTACATATAAATATTTATATAAACAGATCTCTATTTTGAAATGCTCCCTAGCTACTTTTAAATGCAATATGACATCAACCAAAAATCAAAGCATATTTGGCACTGTGGAACCCACTACTGGCTATGAAAATGGGTGCAGCTGAAATAGCCCCAGGGAAGGACCTGCAAAACCCATATGCAGGATATATTTCAATAAGTATGAGATCCAGTCTAGGTCCATAGATGGGCAAAACTCTTAGCAAAAACTCAAAGCAAGTGGGAGAATGACTGCATGAGGCAACATCCGTGCACCAGTCAGACATGCAGTTAGAGTTGTATGGGACTGCATATGATGCCACAGCTTATTTAAAGGGTAAAAGAATTGAATTACACTCATGGACACGTTTCCAGATCAAAATCTGATTACACTAGGACAGAGAAGACAGCAAATACTATCTCTGAGGGGTTTCCTCACAGAAAACAGCATCCAGCAATTCTTCCATTTTGAGTAATTTAGAATAAGGAGGAAAAAACCAACAAACTTCTGAAATAATCCCTTTGCAGACATGAGAAACTGCCATGTACGGTCCCACGCTAATGAGCCCAGCTATAATCCCATCCCAGCTTTCTGCTGACTAGCTGAGCTCTGGTGGTTTATTATGTCAGCGGAACCCCTCAAAAGAATTATAGCCTTTTAGTCAGCTCTGAACCATGTATTATTATGAATACTAAACTGGTTCAAACAGTCTATTGGTCCTGCTATAACATTAGACAAAGTCGTAAGCAATTACCTATCTCTTCAAAGAATGTGTTTTCATTGGCGTCGTATCCCGCTAAAAGCAGGCGGGAACATTTGTGGATATGCTGTGCACAATGTCCCTGGAGCAAGCACATGGCAAGGTATAAACACCAGGACAGAGCTCCTGTTACCACAGCAGTGCAAAATAAAAGGCTTCCACCCAAGTGCAGTCTAATCTGAACTAATCACAAGAAAAACACATTAAATGGTGCTCAGAACAAATACAGATACGGGTGATGAAGGCAACATGTACATCATAAGTGGCAAGTTACTACAAGTTACATGGTGCTGAATAAAAACTAAAGGTTGATTTGAAAATAGATGCCAGCATTAGCCTTGCAAAAAGAAGGCCTCAAGCAGGTTCCTGCATCCAAGTGGTCCCAGTGGATTAGTCAGTTCCTTGACAGCAGCAGGACCTTAATTTGTATTTTAAGTTGCCCATTCCAGTATTGGCAGCTGGAGCAGGACCACAACTCCATGACTCTGATCACTACACTGAGCCCTGGTTTTTCTACACACTGTCTGCAAGTCCAGCTCATAACGAGGGAATTTTTTTAGTCTCAGCTGTCTGGGCTGGACAATTAATTATTTAATGAAAAGTGTGGGGTCCTTCTTTTAATGTGAATTTCAACTCACAGTACTCATTATTCCACAGGAAGAATACAAACCCATAAACTGTGTCATGTAGGTCATGGATGCAAGTATCTCTAAGCCAACATGGTTTACAGGCTGTGCTGTGTGTCGGAGCATCTGCCCAGGTCTCATAAGAGTGAGAAAAGAGGTCCCACCAGGCAGTTGCATTTAAGCCATGGGAACAGTTGCACCTATGGGTTAGCTCTTGTCTGATCTGCCTGAGAAGTCCCAAAGCAGCAGAAAGACCATCCACACATACAAAGTGAAATGTGGTTATGAAGGGCCAATGAAAGCCCAAGATTGGACTGCAGAGATCTTTTCTGTCTCACTGCTCTTACCTGTCCTGCAGAATTGCATTGAATTTGTTGGGTTCAACATGGAAACAAAACCTGACCCTTCACTTCAGCATCAGCCATTGGCTGAAGTAAATCAGTGGGGAAAAAGCACGGGAGAGGGAGGCAAAGCCCCCATTCAGTGTGTGTTTGCTGGTTTCTGCACAGCCATTCCCAGGAGAGGCAGATCCGCTGCCAGTCCCAGGTCGATCCAACTGAGAGCCAGGACTGGGGGTAAGGCAATTTCAGAGCATTATATTGTTTGGACTCTGATTCTGGAATCACTGTACTCTGCAGAGTCGTGCTCTGTGGGCGGTGACTACGGTGCTATAATTACCACTATAATTACATTGGCATGTTTCCTTCTTGGCGAGCCCCATGGAATTACAGTCCCGTTACCTGACCTGGGTTTCTGATAGTCCTAGCACAATGGGCTGTAGCAATTTTCTTTTGGTCTGGCCACAAGCTGGTAGGATCAGTATGAACTGGAAGGCCAGGAATGCCAAGATAGTTTTTTTTCCAAAGCAAAAAAAAAATGCTGTCAACATCACTTTGACTGCAAGTATCACTTGTGGCTCCTTCAGGAGGTGAGGTGGAGGAGGAATGGAGGAATCAGAACACTGCAAGAATCTGGCACTGCAGAGGAGAAGGACACCTTCGGACTAGCAAATCTCACCCATCTTTAATTTCTGCCTCAAGTAACTGCATCATAAACCCACATAAGCTGGGTGTGTCTGATAAATATGTCAGCCGTGACAAGTAAATTATTTGCATTGGACTTTGGCATTAATGTCGTGGTGGTAATTCTCAACTCTTCTGTAGCTACTGCTTCAGGATTTGATGGGTTCAAAAATTCAAAACCATCTTGTGTTCACTCAGTTCACCACTGGGTTTTGATCCTACCCATAATGGAGCACATGTTAACCTTGAATCACATAAAACAAAGACATGCCTTATGTACCACATGGTCTTCAGATGGGGGACCCAGAGAACTCTTTTCTGATCTCTGTGAAAGCATGCTCTTTCCCAAAATTAAACAGGATTTCTGCAGCAGAGCTGCGGGGAGTTTCCATGCTCCTCTGAGCAGGGTCCAACACTGCAGCCCTGGGTTGGGAGATGGAGCTTGCTGTGTCCCAGCAGGCTGTTGTCTGGATGAAACCAGAGACTCCGCTGCAAATCTTTTGCAGATTCTTCTTTTCTTTATAGCACACAGGGGGATTCGGTTTTGGTGACTTTGCTGAACAATTCTCTGAATCAAAGCCTCTTCTTGAAACTCTTTTCTCTAGTTTCTGATGTATTTTTCTCCCTGCTGATTTGGAGTCGACCTGGGAATATGAGTGTTACAGGATATTCAGCACTTCTCTGTGTCAGGCTGCAGCTGACGGTGGTAGCCACTTCACACGAGGAAATTATTTGAGGTTTTCTGAGAGCCTCTTGACAGTAGGTAAAGATTGTTTCAGCCTGTGGGAGTGCCAGCTAGAAGTCTTTGTAACCTGAATGACATGTAATGTCATAAAAACTCCTGCTAAAACTCATTCTATCCTTTCAAGATGTTAATTTTGACGTCAATGTCTGTCATTTCAGCCATCAGAGAGCAGCTCATCTGGGTAAGAACCAGCAAGATGGAGAGTGCCTACAAGTATCTTCTAACAAGAGTGCCTTCCATGTATTATTTTAGCTAAGAATGTAACTCTCCATGTCTTGCAGATCTCTTCCCCATCCTCTTGGGGGGTGGGGAGGGGGAAATGTACTGCTGTGAGAAAAAGGGAGAAATAGATGATTTTGGCCAAAGCTCTTATCTGGTGACTAAGCAGACTGCAGTCTGATATGTCTCAATTGAACAGCCCCATTTTGATGACCCTGTCACACATATTTAGCAACAGAACTTCCATTTTTCTTTAGCTAGTGCAGTAGTCACAGAAATCCTGACTGGGCATTATCTGCCTTATATTACTTGCAGTCGCATCACATTTTTGTTTATATCCACAAGTAATAAAAAACACACATAACTTTAGTTTGCCTTAAAGAATAAAGTAAATACATAATTCTGGCAAATTGTTTGGAATTATAGTTTAACAGCATCTGGTTCAGATATTCTGTAGCAAATTGTTGGCACCGACATTGCCACATTTTTTTTTTCATTTGAACCAAAATGTTCTCAGAAACATGTGGTTTTCGTCCAACTTCCATGTAATCCATTTTATGACGGCCACAAAGCTTACGAAGTTTGAAACTTAAACTACCTGGGCAGAAGGGATTGTTTCTGGACACTCATTACACAGCTGATTAACTGAGGAATAAGCAATTCTGGCATGCAACCTAGCATGCTGGTTGTTTTGGCTTTTTGTCTCAAGGAGTTGTCTGTCTTGAAATACCTCCCCAGGTACGATGTGTACATTCCACCCTGTTTTGCTCACAAATTACATACCTGTCTTTTATGTCAAGTCCAATATAGCTGCACCAGGTTTTCTTATTCCACATTAAAAGTAACCAATTACTTGAGTAAATACCTGTTTTAAAAATATCTCCGAGTGGTTTCCTGCTGCTCTAAATACTCAAATATTCGGCAGCATTTCTGACTCTTATAAATCTTTCAAATGGTTCATATTTTATCAAGGAAGCCAGACCACCTTTAAACCTAACTCATTGAGACCATTTCTCAAATACCTGAATTTTATACAACCAATCAGAAAAACAATGGCTGTATAATTTTTAACATAATTAGCTCTGACTTTTCTTGCATTTCATTCCCTGTGACTTTATTGTCAACTTCTGCTTGTTCATCATAAAAACTAGTTACCAGAGATTCAAAAACACTAAATCGATGATGAGAGGGGAAAAGTGGCTTAAAATACAACCCTTTGAAGCTTCCCAACAGACCTACATTTACTGAGCCTAACAGGTTCTCCAGTGTCGAATCCCATTTCAGTCACTGTCAGCAGCTTTATTCGCACCATCCGAGAACTAACTTGTGGGAATTAAATCAACATGTTCCCAGAGCAGGTCCCACACCAGAAGGAACCAAGTCCAAGAAGCAGCTTCCTCCGGTCTCCTGACCACTTTCCCAGCAAGGCTTTGCAGCTCTGGGCTGGCTTCGTAATGATGTGTCATTTGCAAGTCAGCACCTTGCACTAAGCCCCGAGGTGGGGAAATTACCCAGGAGAAGAGGCAACAATAAATTCCCCTGTCTTGCTTATTTTCTCCAGTCTGATGAAATCCCACTGCACTGCTGGGGCTGCACAGCACAGCTTACTCTAACTCTACTGTGAAATGTGTTTAGTCACAGAGAGAAAACCCAGGATCCAGACCTTGGCACACCTTCCCCACAGCATCCTCTTCCCTTTTGAAGTCATCAGCCTCTCCGTCCTCCATAACTGGGTGTGCTTGCTCACTCCTGTGCGCTGGAGCCTCTTGCACAGCATTCCTCATCCTTCACCTGCCTGCAATGGCCTTGCAGGGACACAGCCCTGGTAATAGTCATGAAAGCAGCTCATCTCCCTAAAGACGCCAAACAATTAAATGCTTCCCATTTAAAGGCAGTTGCAAAATGCTCATGCCACTGCTTGATCGTATGAAGTCTTCATCAAACCATGAAACACTCTTCAAAAGTAAACCCCATGTATGTTAGCTACAGAGAACTCAGAGTGTATTCCTAAAAGCCAACAGGGATTTGAGACTGCTGGAAGGAGTTGTGATCCCCTCCCAAGTGTTACTGCTCAACACATCACCAAACGCCTCGCAACCGGACACCGTCCTGCAATCAGGTGCCTTCATCCACACAAGCTCCCTGCGCTGGAGCAAAGCTGCAGGATCAGTGCCCCAGTGCCTCGGGACTCAGGCATCCCAAGTCTCCTGGAAACCAGCCCCTAAATCACTGGAATTGGTAACGTCTATAAAATCACCTTGGCAGTTGATCACACTGCCAGGGAGCGAGTCACACCACGCTCCAAGAGACGCCAGATTTGCTAGAGCATGACTGGTGGATCACGCGCGTTTTCCCTGACAGCACTCACCTTTAAAATGCAGGCAGAGCTTCCTGCCTTGCTAAGGAAGGGCTGAGTGGGACCACATCCCCTAATTCCAGGAGCACCCTGACAAGAGACCTCAAGAGAGAAAAGCAGGGAAAAATCCTCCAGCTCTGGGTGCCACCCGCCACCCAGCTATGTATGCTGAGCAGGAGGAGATGGGAAACGCTCAACGTGCTGACAGCCGGCAGATTTCTTCCCCAAAGTGACACGAGCGGGGGCTATTTTAGGCATGGTTTTGGTAAGGAAAAGATGTAAATGCTTGATTGGAGCAATTAATACAGTATAGGCTGAAGTGGAGGACGAGTCACGCTAAGGCAGCCAGGGCTGTGTGGTTCAAAGGACACACTGAGAAATGATGAGACCTGACTAGAGAAGTCAGTCAGAGGAAGGGACACGGGGTATGGCTCATGGAGGATGCACCCAATCCCTTTAAGTCAAAAGGGCAAAAACTCATCCAAAAACTGTAATTTTAAAAAGAGGCAGAAAGATGAGGATTGGCTGCAGGAGGGCAACAAGGAAAGGTATTAAGAGAAAGCACCATTTATGAGGCACCAGGGAAAGAATATATGTATAATATAAACTTGCTGGTTAGGAACAGTACATTGGCTGCTGCCTCCTCCAGCAGAGAAAAACTGCCATCTCTTAAATTCTCCTGCCCATACTCCCTCTGTTCTGCTCCTGAGTTCATTCAATCCCTGGTCTTTGAACACTGGAGATGAGAATTGTTAAAGTCGAACTAAGTTAGACCTAGCAAAGGCAATTAAGTAGCAAAACTCTTCAGCAGTATAAATAGTAAGAGAACAAGGACAAAAGAAGGGCCAGCAGACACTCTGGGTGAGGTATAAATGAAGAAGAAAAACCTATTCCTTTAATAGCCCTGCTGTCAAAAAGGGCAGAGCCCATCCCAGGGGCACAGGGGCTTTGCAGACATCCGCACTGGCACAGCCAGTCCCTTAGAGGAAAAGCTGCAAGTTGCAGTTCCGAAGGCAGCAGCATGTTGATAAAAGGGAATTTCCACACGAGCTTGGCACCACCGTTAAGAATCTCAATCTTAGAGGGAAAGAAAAAAAAAAAACGTTTCGATGTCAAACCCTGGGGAAGGATAAAAATAAACCTAAAACTTCGCAGGGCTCAGGCGCAGCGCACAAAGCCCCCCTGGCCTGGGACAAACCCAGGGAAGGCAGAGGCGAGCGGGGGCTGTCGGGGGGCTGCGAGGGGGTGTCAGGACGTGCCTGCCGGTGCGTAGCCCTGGAGCCATGGTCCTGCAGAGCGGTGTCACGTCCCGCCGAGGAGACCCTTGCACTCGGGGAGGTGTGAGTGGATTTCCTCAAGTGCCTTTTGACAGCTGTGAGGGAGCGGGCGGCGGCAGCAGCTGGAGACATTCCCGGCCGCGCCCCCCCGATGGGACCCCCGCTCCCAGCACGGCACAGCGCCGGGGGGCTCGGCGGCTGCTGGGGGGCACAGGGCGGCGTGGGGCCGGCGGGGGCTGATGAAACATCTGATGTGCATTACGGCAGGGCTAGGGGAGGCGCGCCCGCCCCTGCACAGCCAGCGCCGCGCTCCTCATCACCTGCCACGGATGTCCCTGCGGTGTCCCCTCGCCCCCCCGTGCCACCCGCTCCGGCCACGGCACAAAGGGCAGCAGCCACATCGGCATGAGGGCTGCTCGGGGGGGCTTGGAGGGGTGATGCTCTCCGCCGAGGGGAGGGAAGGGGCTTTTACCCCATCCGGGGAAAGCAACGTCTATCCCTGCTCACCCATCGGGCTCCGCACCCAGGTACCACCTGCCCCCCGTCAAGTGATGGGTTTGGCCCAAAATCCCCTCGGAGCGAGCGAGGTACAAAATCCCACGGAAGGCGAAAGAAAAGAGAGAGAGAGAGATTGAGAGGGAGAGAGATTGAGAGAGAGAGGAGGATTTCCAAGAAAGTCATTGCAATAGCTGTTTCGGGGAGGGATTTTTCCTTTTTCCCCCTTCTCCTCTCGGATGCAGCGTGGCCGTGGCGCGGCGGTGCCGCAGGACGGCACACGGGCAGCGCCCCGACGTTGCCTGCGGGGGGACCGCTCCCTGCGG
>WBMV01016006.1:926408-1019216 GCA_013396655.1 Campylorhamphus procurvoides
CAAAGAGAGCGCGGGATCCAGGCGCTTCCCTTCCCCCCGTCCTCTCCCCCCCCCCCCGCCCCTTCTCCCTTTCCCTTCTCCCTTTCCCCTTTTTTCCTTTTCCCTTTTTTTTTTTTAACACTCTCCGTGCTGCGAGACGTGTTTAAACACACACGAGCAGGAATGCACGAATGCCCATTAGGGACTGCCACATGTGAATCACGGCACTGTGCAGTTCTCAGCACGCTGGAGCCAGGACATGTGATCCCGGAGAAGGGTTTTGCATCCGGATGCCAACACAAGCACCACGGCCGCGCTCCCGGCCCCACAAAGCGCTCCAGAGCCCCTCTCCCCCTCTCCGGCACGGGTGGGTTCCCGCAGCTTCCCCCCCGAGGGTCACACATCCCCCGGCGCTCCCCTCGGGCACCCCCGACGAGCTCCGGGGGCAGGGAGAAGGGGAGAGGAGAGGGAATTGCAGCGCCAGTGCATTGAGAGCTGTGTGAGAGATCGTGTGAACTCCAGCAGGCTCCGCATTCACATCGCCGGGTCCTCTCTGCCTTGCAGCGCGTTGAAATCAGACCGAAAGTTGCTGTAAAGACTTGCAAATGGACCGCATGGCAGAGGGGGAGGCTGGGGATGGCTGAGACACGCTGCGGTTCGAGGGGGATTAGGCTGGCTCCCAAGGGCGAACTTTAATTAAAGGTACCACAGGGCACAGAGCACAGGAATTCTTAGCATCCCCAGTTCTGGTCTAAAAGCTGCCCCTGTTTAACTTTATCCCCAGGCTTCTTCAGCAGCCACCTTCCCTCTGGCAGTACTACTACATCCATTTTTTTTTTAAAGGACCAGAAACTGTTGTGTTAAGAATTAGATTTTTGGGTTGATGGTGTTTTGGTTTTTTTTTTTTTTGAAAGTGAGTATTAGACAGCGTTTTTTACAGTATTACATAACATTTGAAAGGGCAGAAGAAATACATATGTAACTGCTGGCTCCAGGTCATCTGTTTTAAGTACTACATACATAAATATATATGTTTTCTATTGATTTCTGTATAGGCAAGCATATATTTGCAGTTTTATATGACAGTGCAAAGGACTTTGTTTCAGTAGGAGTTTTGCTATTAACTTGATAGACACCCTGACAGGTAAAACCCAGTGGTCTGTAAAAATCATTGTGCTAAATGGCCAGAAACTAGCTCATAATACCAAAAATGAAAAACTTTGGCTGGCTGGGCTCTGGGCTTCTCATTTTGGCACTTAAAGTTGATGGGGAACTATATACAAATCAGACAGCAAAAATCATGCCTGTCCTTTGCTCCTGAGGAATGCAAGAGCGTTAGACAGTTCTCAAGTGAAATAGCTTGACGTAAGCATAGTGGATTTGGCATTTGCTTCTTGGATATCACTTTCATAACATAATACACCCAAGTTTTGGCCTAATTTCTGCAGAAAATGGGCATACTGTGGGTACAATTAATTGTTGTCAAGCATTTTTCTTTCGAACTCATGTTGGTAGCAAAATAACTCCCTCTCTCCTACCCACCCCCAGTTTCTCTGAACAGTTCTTCCAACTAACTCTAACCAACACTTGTTTTAGCTGAAATCCAGCACTGCCTGGTAAATGCTGGTGATGTGGGATGTGGAGTGTTCGAATGCTTTGAAAACAACTCTTGTGAGATCCGGGGCTTACACGAGATCTGCATGACATTCCTGCACAACGCTGGAAAATTCGATGCCCAGGTAACATGGTGAAATGTTCTATGTATCTGCTTGCTTCTAACATATACTGGGCCTGTATTTTATTTCCTTAACACATCTTTGCAAAAAAAACTGCCATTATGGAACAAGTCTACTTCTGCCATGATTTACTGATTCAGTAAGAATTTTTTTGTTGAAAGGTACAGAATTGAGACCTCAGGACAGTAATAAAGCAGTGGTGTGCAACCTGTCCCAAGAGACAGGCTGTCTCTAGCTGCATCTCCCTGGATCTCTTCCACCTACTATACCCAGGATAACTGCAACAGAACACTGATGTAGCCAAACATGTTTTAAGAGACACTGGGTGGCTTAAGCTTCTACACCATGTTTGTTCAAAGCTGATTCTGAAATGCAGCTTGGGCTCCCAGTTCATTTAGGCTTATCACAGTATTTCCCAACATGTAGTTACTGAAGTTGGTTCTCAAGATTTGCACACAACCAGTCCCGGCAACCTCCTAAAGCTGCTGTACTGAAATAAGCCCTTGGTTCAAGCACTGTTGTTAAAATACGTTACTTAGATGGTATGTGGTATTAAGTTTGTCTCCTTCATTTTCTCCCCAGACCATTTATGCATCATTGAGACATCCTGTTATTATGTCTTGTAAACCTACTCTCCCATTTCAGTGTGGAGGGAAGGGAACATTCCGACAGGCCAGCGGCATTTGGCTTGACCAGGCAGTTCACAGTGCAACTTGACTAAAAGCACCAGCTACATGGCACTATTGAAAGCATGGTACAAAGTAGAGCTGTCTTCAGTATCCAACCCGTTCCATCAGGGATGGTGGGACCACCCAGTAGGAAGCATTTTTGAAGTGCTGGAGTTTAGGCTCAAATGCTCAAGGACACACAGAGGGCCTGGCTAGTCATTAAAGTGGGAATTGCTGCTTTTGTGGGTATCTGAAAATCTTCAACTTAATTTCCGAGTGGCTTCCAGAAAACACTCGTTTCTTTTTGTGCCATGTTCTGTCAGTGAACAGATTTGAGCAAAGAAGTGAGTCCTGTTGGGAGGGGAGGGAAAGGTGCCTGTGAAGGCTGAGTGTAGCCATTGATGCCTGATCCCCAGGTACTGCTCATCAAATACAGCCTGTTTCACATCCAGGCAGTGCAGTGCAGAAGTCTTAAACCCCTGGAGCTTTATTTAGTGTGGAGGTGGTTTTAGCCTCTGCTATGACATGGCTTTTTCACAGCTCCTCTGTGTATTATCTACAGTTATTTCAGGCTGCATTAAATGACCAGACTAACGCTAGCCATTTTCTGTTCTCTTCTCTGAAACCTGAGAATTGATGTCAGGTTTGGTTTATGTAAGAATTCTCTTTTTCATCCTTATTTGCCTACTGTGCTGTGTGAAGGGAAGGGCAAGTAAGTGCCTTTGGTAGGGGGAATGAAAAGGGATGATGGCTGAAGCAGCTCTTTGATCAGCAAAAATCATTTCTGGCTTGAAACAATTTGGGGACAATGTCTGCTTGCAGGTCAGAGTGAATCTTAGTGGAGCTGTGCCAGTGTACTCTTGGGATAAAGGGGAACAAGGATTTGGTTTTAATGAAGCACCTGTGTAAAACAGTCTGAAGCTGGTGGAGAGCTGGAGGCAGTGCAAGAGGTTTCCTTGGGCCTATTGCTCAGCAAAGTAAAGGGAATCTGAGCACAGCATGAGTAGCAGCTGCAATGTCAGATGGCAAAGAGGAAAGGAAGGGATGGGTTTGGTATCCCCTAAGCAAGTGAATGAAGGAATCGCAAGTAGGGGTTAAAGAGATGCTGCTAAAGCAGCTTTCCACCTTACTTTTTAGTTTCTTGATTTAATCTCACAATTTCTTGCTGCAGACATAAAGACTCTGGAGGATTATTGGTAGTGCTGACTTGAGCCCCTCTCTGTTGTAGTAGAGAAAATACTAACAGCTGGAGAATGGGGCATGTGTATATAAATTGTGCATACATGTCTATGAGTTTGTGAACTAATTTTAAAATTAAGAAAGCCTAATTTGCTAATTTGAGTGGGTATCTTCTTGTGGTCCTGAGAACCTCAGCCATAGCAGGATGCCCTCTCCTGTGTGCAGACCTGCCATTCTGGAAGCAAACTAATCCAGTAACTTCAGCACTGAATTACTCAGATGCTCAGGTGCTTGCTTTCTTTGCTCTTTTCCTCTTTGGGCATTCAGCTCTTAGGGCAGAAGAAACCTCAAAGTACCAGTGAGGAAGCCCTGGGTGTTTCAGGTCCACTGGGATACCAAAGCTAGGTAACTTTAAGGGCAGTGAAACAAGGGGAAGAGAGTGAAAAGCCATTAAGTGATACCCTTAGCACTGTAATAACCCTTGACATTGTCCTGCAGAGGAGCAGCTGGCTGGGCATAAATCAGCTGCTGTGCTTAATGGACAAAAATACAGACCTACTCCATTTCTTTTCTTCTCAGGGAAAATCCTTCATTAAAGACGCTCTGAAGTGTAAGGCTCATGCCTTGAGGCATAAATTCAGCTGCATCAGCCGTAAGTGCCCTGCCATTAAAGAGATGGTGTTCCAGTTACAGCGGGAGTGCTACCTGAAGCATGACCTCTGCTCTGCTGCCAAGGAGAACGTCCAGGTCATTGTGGAGATGATTCACTTCAAAGACCTGCTGCAGCATGAGTAAGTGCCTCTGTGCTGGTGCAGTCAGAGCGTGGGAGCTCCTTCCAGGAGTGCAGTGGTGCCAATGGGCTGTTTCACCCCCTGGCCTTAAGCACCTCTTGTTTTCCCATGTACAAGACCGAGGTAATGCTTTCTTTGCAGGGGCCCTTGAAGAACAGTTTGTGTACAAAGGGCTAGATGTGACTGTGGAAGGAGATGAAATGGGTTGAAGCTAAATCTGCCTGTCCCCATAGTCCTTTGGCACTGTCAGTATCTGCCATTTCCTGAAGCATCTCACAATGACTCTTTGCTTTCTGAGCTCAAA
Organism: Campylorhamphus procurvoides; assembly: GCA_013396655.1. Taxonomy (NCBI): domain Eukaryota; kingdom Metazoa; phylum Chordata; class Aves; order Passeriformes; family Dendrocolaptidae; genus Campylorhamphus; species Campylorhamphus procurvoides. The sequence continues at coordinate 931,066 of WBMV01016006.1, forward strand.
GGCCCCATTCTTGACCCCAGTATCCTTTCAAAGATGACAGCTAGGAAAGGGGGAAGAAGGTTTATGCAAAGTTGTCAGCAAGATGATCATTTCTTCTTTAAATACATACTTTCAAATGTCTTGTAGTTAATTGTCCCTGAAAGAGCTGCAGTCCCCCAGGTAATCTCCCATTCATCTTATTCTTTATTAATCTCAGATGCTTTTTAATAATATATGGAGATGTACAAAATGAAGGCACAAGTCAGATTTTGAGGACTTCATTTCTCTGACTGGGATCACAGCTGTCCTCCAAGGAATGGCAGGCACGAATCCTATTTGGAATTGATCAAAGCTGCTACATGACAGCAACAAACCAGGCACAAGCTGTTTGTACTGACTCTTTGTGCACCAATGCAAAAATCAGAGCCTGTTTTTCTTGCAGGTTTCACTTCCAAACAGGAAGGCTGAGCCACAGCCTGGCATCAGGCTTAACCTTAGAGCATCTTCCTACCACACCTCTCTGCCTTGATAGTAACACAGAAACTCTGAATCCCAGCAGTCATGACAGCCAAATTTTTTTACAGAATCATTTCTTTGGGAATTTTAGCCTTGAGTTTTCAGCAGCATCCAAAGGAGCTGTGCTCTGATTCCCTTACTTGCTGTTGAAATCCACCCCCCTAATACTTGAGCTGCAGTTGCAGAGAGATGCTTCAATGCCAGTTTGCTCACATAGATCATATGCTGTGGTTTGTACAAGCTGAACCTGGTGGCCTGAAAGCAAGTCCCTCTCCATGGACATTCCTGAGATTGGGATCAAAGGCATGACTGGTGGCAGAGCCTGGCCTTGCCAGGGCTGCTGTGCCCAGGGTGATGGGCAGCATCCCACTGGCTGGTGGAGAGGGGAAGCAGAGCTCCATCCTGCATAGCAGCACCTCTTTGGGTACTGCCTGGGCTGCGTTAGCAGGCTATAAATTGGGCACTTGGCACCAATTACCCACCCCCCCATCATTGGAGGATGAAAAGAGCTGTGTGAGCCAAAAGCCTGTCCAAAGTGGAGTAAGTTATCCTTATTTTATGAACAGGCTAAAGCAGGAATGTGCGAAGGCAGCTGCTTATTTCTGGGGGGTTGTTGGTTCGAGAAGAGACAGGTCATTCAGTGAACACCTATAATTTGCATGATCTCATTTAGCTCATCCTACACTTCAGCATCTCATGGAGTCAGAGCTCAGCTCTCCTGTGTGGGACTCCCCAAATAGAACCAGCCAGCCTCCTCCCCTCCCCTAAATTTAGAGGCCATCTCTGAAGCTCTTGAACTAAGGAACTTGTTCAAGATCAATAGGCAAGTGTGGCAGAGCTGGAAATAAAATCACGTCTGCTGACTTGCAGCCTTGTGCTCAGTTCAGGTACTATGGTCAGGCCAGCTGAACTGCAGAAAGTAAAACAGGGAAGGAGAAATGGGCCAGTATTAATCCGCAGGGCTCTGGCAGGCACTGAATACCTGAAATATTTGGCAGCTGAGCCACTTTTTAGTCATACCAGTGACCTTTTTTTCTTACAAAGATTTTTGTAAAGGTTATGCCCAATTTGAAGGACTAATTTCTTTTTTTGTTCCCTTCTGCTGGATCACTTTGTATGCTGCATGCTCAGTTCTCTCTTCTATTTTACATTTAAAACAAAAACTCCGAGCAGAGAGGCAAGTGGCAGCTCTCAGGTTTGCTCTCTGACTATTTTGTTCTGACTGTTCTCTCCCGATGAGTGTTGCAGAATGTGAGCAGGGTGGTGAAGCCTCCTCCTGAGTCAGCTGTGGTGGGGTGGGGGTCAGGCTGATTTGCTATGGTGGAAGTGGTGACAGGCCTTGGCAGATTGGCCGCTGCTGCATTCCAAGTAACTTTTTTTTTTAAACAGCAGAAACAATCCAACCCTGGGAAATATTTTGAGATAGGGGAATAGGTGGCTCTCCAAGATTAGCGATTCAAAATGAGTTTAAGTAGTGGGGCAGTGTCAAATGCTGGTCATAATCTGTTGATTTTCCTTGTCTCTTCTGTCTTATGAGAAGAGATTTAGACTTGTTCACGGCCACTAGAGCTGGTGGATGGTGTGTCCAGAAGGTGCACCCCCACCACCCCACACAGCCACGAGTTCTGACCCCGGGCAGTGTTCCACTTGTGCTGGGGATGGTTCCTGCCGTGGAAGATTTTTAAGCACGTCCTTCTGGGCCTGCAAGCAGCTGAGCAGTTGTGTCAATAGACAACATCAATATTGGCCCACAAAACTTGTGACCACAAGTATTTTAAAATTGCTGCACTCAGTGACCCGTGGCTGAGGAAGCCGAAGTGCCTGTGCTTGGGCTGCTTGTGCTGCTTGTGCTGTGGGGACTCACAGGGATGGGTGGGAAGCACAATGGGTGTTTAGCTGTGGCTTGTTTGGCTGAGAAATGGTGTGTAGTGAAAGCTGTACTCAATTCTGTAAGGAAATAAAGAAAAAGACTTTGGTGTGGGAATAAAAAGTACCAGCAAAGTGAATTTCCATGTGTCTGAGCTCTGCAGTCAGATCCTAAGTTCAGATAGGATCTTGCCTGTGGTGGAGATCAATCCCCAGTGCTTCAGAGGTGATGAGAAAAGCCAAAGTACCTCTAGTTGAGTATTTGCTGCTTTCATAGAGGTGAGGCAGTGCCTGCTTCTTGCAGACTGGTGAATGCTTTGTACCTGCCGTTCATGTGGAGGTAACAACCTGCTTGACAAAGCTGATGGCTCTGGACAGGAGCAAGTTTCCTTTGTCATGTGTTCTGACTAATAAAGATGAAAGCATATGGAAAGAGACAGAAGCAGAAAGTGTGAGATAGCAGTCCTTTCATTTGCCAGGCATGGAGACCTCATCTGTTCCTCTGGTGGACATTCCAGTTCTCTGGGGGGAGAGGAATCAAGGCAGATCCAGCAAAGCTTTGAGAGGATGCCACAGTGTGCATCTCCTACACTGAAAGGGCCAGTCAGAATATAGTATATTGCATAATAAACATGCCGCAGAATTGCTCTCCGAGGCTGCCAAGTGGGTGACAGGGGCTCACACCACTGACCTGTGCCGTGCTCAGGGGAAGGTGAGACAGAGAAGCTGTAGAACCTTTCTCCCCAATTCCCTTGTTTTTTAACTCTCCTCTCCCTGTTTTCCTTTACCTCTAGGCCATATGTTGACCTAGTGAATATCCTGCTCACCTGTGGCGAGGAGGTGAAAAAGGCAATAACAAGAAGCGTCCAGGCCCAGTGTGAACAGAACTGGGGAAGCCTGTGCTCCATCCTGAGCTTCTGCACCTCGGCTGTGCACGGTGACGCCACTCTGGGCGCCGAGAAGAAGCCTGGTGAAGCCACCAAAGGCAGTGCTGGCCGTGGGGACATGCTGGCCCACTCTGACCCCGACCACAGGGAGAGCTCACGAGCATCCAAGGGAGAGAGAGGTACCAAGGGCCACTTGAACGCCCACGCCAGGGTGAAAGCTGGGGGCCACGGTCCCAAAGGGGCACAAGGGATCGTGGACCGGGCAGATGAACTGTCCGACTTCTCCGACATCCGGAGGTGAAAAAAGGCACCAGCTCCCCCTTCCCCCCATCCTCCCCCTCCACCGGAATCCTCCTGAGTTCCATCTTCCCGTCTATGGACATTCCAAAGCATTTCCCATTCAGAGGTCAAGCACAGGGCATTGCAAGATATATATGGACCTCGGCAACAGTGTATATAGTAGCAAAGGGAGAGCAGTGGCAATGGGTTATTGATCCAGCAAACTCTCGAGCAGCCACCAAACGTGGCAAAATGTCTCCAACTAAATTCTTTTCCCCTTTTTTATGAAATGGACATAATCTGAAATTTAGGATCTTGTTTGGTGATTGTTGGGTTGGTTTTGGGGTTTGTTTTGTTTTTTTCCCTTGGTCTCCTTGGCTGGGGAGACTGTTCCAAGAGGGCTCTGCCAGACTGCATGTGGCTGCTTGTGGCTTAGCACCTCCAAAGGTCTAGGGCACAGCCTTACAGCAGATGGCTGAATTCCAAGGGGATTTGGTTTCTGCTTGTGGCTGAGAATGCAAGAGCTCAAGGCTCTCTATGTGAAGCTCTCTAATGAAGTAGCTGCCCCGTCTCTCGCACAGGAACCGTGCGGTCTGGAGCTCCACCACTTTCTCTTAACTAACTTCTGAGCCATTGTTCCCACCTGGCTGATGCTGCCTGGTTTAAGTGCCCCCCTGTTTGTTTTGAACCACTGCAAAACTTGACACTTGCTGATGACAGTATCATATCCAGTCCCTTCAGGGCATCAAAGGCAAGTAGTCAGCTTCCAGACAAGGCAGTGTGACTGTTAAAGACTTGCACAGGGTGGAGGACCCCCAAATGTATTCTCGTGGACCTCTAAAAACCCTGTGCATATTCTCTCCTTAGGTCTGCCCCCTCAGTGATACAGGTCTTCCACCCTTATGGACAGCCCAAGCCTAAAGGGACGGGTGTGGGCTCAGACAGTGAAGGACCCCCATGTATTCAGTTCTTCCACAGGGCTCTGTTGAAGGCCCATCAGAAATATATCTCTCCTTAGCAGTAGCGTGGTGTGGTTTGCTGAGATGTGGAGCCCCACTCTAACCTGCCTATAGCTATGGTTTATCCAAATGCCAAAGATAAGGAGAGGGGATTGACTTGGGTTTTTTAATTGTTGTGCAGATAAGGACCACCAGTCTCCACAGAGTGAGTTAGTAAAGATGAAGAGTGCCAAGAGCTTATTGTCTTTAAGCAGTTTCAAGTGTGAATGAGGTGTTTGGCCATATCTCTCCTACCCCCTATGCAATTGTAATTCTCAGGTTGCAGCTCTGCAATCCTATATCCCCAGATATTGTACTGGAAATGGAGGTTACAGCATCCATGGGGACAGAAGGGTGAGCATTCAGCTTCCTCAAGAGAAAAAGTGAGTTTTCTTAGAAAGTGGGAATCACACCAGGGATTTAAGCTTTCTCATTTAGAAAGTTTGGGAGGAAAGCTGTGGGGGCAGGAAGGCAGTTCAGCAGAGACAGAACGTACCCAGTGAACTAACGTACGTCTTGTCGCATGGTGGGAAGGAGCTGCATAAGCAGTAGAGGGTGTTGGAATTTGGCTACAATTTCCAACTCAAATTTTAGTTACTGCTGAGTGAACACGGCTCCTAATAGCTGTATTCAGGGTTTAATGCATGGATCCACCCGCAGAACTTAGAGGCACTGCTTTTAATAGCAACCACGTAGGAAGCAAGAGAGGACGGTTAAGTTGAAAAGGTGTGTCTCTGTGATCACCAGGTCTTTGCTTAAAGACATGACCTTGAATCCTGCCTGATTTTGCTAAGTTCTGTGATAAAATTTTTGTTTGACTTCAGTGGGAAGAGGTGGGATCAGGCCTGATGCTGTAGCAGTAAAGACCATGGTGATGTGGCAGTGAGTGTGGCAGCTGCCCCACTGGGCTGGTGACAGCTCTGTCACCCTTGGGGTACCCAGGCTGTCCCACGGAGCAGCTTGGGAAGGTTGGTTAGGGTCTGACTGTTGGCCACCTCCTCTGCTCCAAAAAGTGGCTACTGGTGGTACCATAAGAAGGTTTTTCTAGCATGTGCCTCCATGGGTTTCTTGGTTTCCTGCAAGCATCCTCCCCCCTTGGTGGCACAGAGCCACCATGAAGAACAAGCTCAAACCAAAAAGACAATCCAAGCATTTTAGCACCAAAAAAAAAAAAAAAAAAAGGAAAACAAAGGCAAACCAGAAACACAACTTGCTACCAGTGCAATGTTCTTGCATTGAACTAAAATAAGATCCCTCTGTCATTAGAGGTCTGATTCATCAATGGGAACCAAACATAGAGATCTACATCTTTGAATGTCTCGGTCAACATATCACCTCAGCATGCATACAGTTTTATTTGTATTCATTGGTTCTGTGGGGAAAATTGTATATTCCCCTTGTTTAGTCAATGAAAATTGGGGAGGGGGGGAGGACAGGCTGTGGGTGGGAGGGATTTTTGTATAAGGCATCATTTTTTTTTCCTCTGTGTGTGAAGATTTTATGTGTTCATCTACTGATTCCACATATGCTATTATTGTAAATATTTAACATTTCTATTTATTATAGTGTCCCCATTTAAAAAAGAACACTGCTGGCTATGATAATTTAAATGTATGTCATGACCTGTGTTGTATATATTCATGCCACTAGTATGTTTTTTTTATTTTTAAAGCTGCGTAAATATAGTTTTATACAGTTCCATAATGTTATTGACAGCATAAATCATTTATTTATTGTTAAACCTTCTTTCATATCTAACAGATAGGGCGCGTTTTACCTGAGATTTATTTTATTGTGACATCTACATAGCCTTAATTCTTTATAAAAAAGACAAAAAAAGTCCATTTAGATACTGTATGATGCTTTAATTAACATTCCTTATGAACTTACTGTTCATGAAGGAGGTTTAGCTTAAAAGCCAAGGTATGAATGTTTCCTTTATGCTTTGCATCTGGAATGAGCCTTGTTCTGGAATGAAAATACTGCGAGAAGCAAAACGCCTACTGGAATAAGATAGCAGTAAACCCTGGAAAATGCTGTCCTAACTTACAGTGCTGAACTAAAAGGAGAAAAAAATAAAATAATAAAAAAAAAAGACAAACTGTCCTTAATTCCAAATCTCTGGGAGAAAAACATACTAGTTTTATCTCATGTAGAATTTGCAGCCAAATAAGCTTGTAAATAAAGAAAATGCATATGGCTTTAGACAAAGCTCTGTACCTTTCACACTATTATTTTCCTTAAACACTAATAAATGTTTTGAATAAGTGTGTGGCTGGGTTTTGTTTAGCTGGAATTTCAGCTGCTGTGATAAGGTGGTAAGAAAAGCCCTCTGAAGCTGAGCCAGGAGTTTCAGCCAAGGGGGGCAGAGGTAATTTGTCTGCTCGTCCCCCACAGCCTGTCCCCTGTGCCAGCTGGGCAGGACATGGGGACGGAGCCAACCCTTCTTCTGTGTAGCAGGGAAAGCCAGGAGAGAGACCTTGTCCCTGGTGTGTCATTCCCCTAGGAGAGGGAGACCTCTCTGGCTGCTTATCTGAGACCTGGAAGCTTGGCTTGAGGGCAGAAAGGGAGACGTGGAATAAATTAGAGGATGAAAAACAGGGAGCAGAAGCTCATGCTCTCCTCAAGCTCAGACAAAGCCTCTGCTTGTTTCAGGAGGTTTTTCCCCTAGCAGGAGCCATGGATTGGGTTCACTGCAGCATGTCAGAGCCACCTCATCTGCTTTAAATCAGTCTATACTCACATTAGGAAAGGGGCACGGGGGTGCAGGTACTTAAGGGTTTCTTCTCACTGCCCTGATGATCTTTGATTACCAAAGCCCCTTGCGAGCTGGCACGCTCTGCTTAGCCAGGCTGGCTTTAGGCACAGCTCAGCATCCATAAGTGCATCCCATAGGAGCCAGGAAGGGGATCTGTGGCTGACCACAGCACCTGCCTGTGGGCGAGGTGTTGGCAGCCCCCAAAGCCCCAAGCACTGGATTGCAGCCAGACCCATTAACAAATATAACAGCAACACTTTCTAAAAGCTGCAGTAGCTGATAAGGGTTGTCCTGCATGTATAAAAGGCTCAGTTCATGTACCAGCAAGAGTCACCCTTCAAGATTTCACCCTAAAACCAGAGGACGTTCATTTGGCTCTCCACTGTCAGCTATTAATAATATACCATGAAGTCCCAGCCAGTGGCTCTGTACACAGATGCAACAGGCACATAAAGGAGCTGTAATTCTCTCTCAATTCAGGTATCAAAGCCTTAAATGCCTACTGGAGTTTCAGCAAAGGAGAAAAGCAAAATCCTAAGGTTTACAAAAAGCAAACTGCAGAAACAGCCCTTTATGTTGTCTCCAAAGTAATTTTCATACACTGTCGGGGTGTAGGCAGCAAAGGGATGGGGGAATTATGAGAAAACACCTCAGAACATAAAGCACGGATTTTTTTTCTAAGGCTGCTTGCATGAAAAAGCACATTTTTAACACTCCTTCTGTGGGGTTTAAAAATAACTAATCCAGTCGAAGCCTTTGGATGAGATGGGCTTCACAAGCATAAATGTGATTTGCAGCAATCTAGGACCTGTAGCATTTCTTTGCCTGTAGGTGCAGCAGCTCTTTATAATCCTGTCATGGACTGTCGTCAAACACCAACGGGAAAGTGCCTCTTGCCAGCAGAGCTGTGACAGAGTTTGGTGGGATGTGATCCCAGACCAGCCTGCAGTCAGGCTGTAGCCAAGGAATAGTTTGTGCTGGTGCTGGACCACTCGTTGGAATTAACCAGCCCATTGCATATTTTTTGCAGGAGCTGGTCCACACCGTGGCTGTGATGCAGCTGAGGTAGCTGCATTCTGCCTCTACCATCCTCCTTGCCATTTCAACCAAAAAAGTCATTTTTCATCTCCTAATGCCTAAAGTGGTGAGACTTCATTCTGCTCCTGAAAGTGGCAAATGTTGGTGACAAAGAAATGACCCTCACCTCCCCTTAGGACATCACGTCTCACAAAATAGCACAGGCAGTAACAGCATGTTGACATTAAAAGGTACAGAGGCACTGAGAGAAAAAGCAACACTAGAACAGACTGCAGAGCAGGGATTCTGCATTGCACAACCCACTAATGCATGTTTAATACCAGCATACAAGTCTGCTTCAGGACTGGAGCGATCTTGTCAATTCAGTCCAAGTCACTTTATAAGTGAGGTAAGCAAAACCAAATCCAGGCAATTCAAACTGCAAATACACCTCCAGACAGGTCTCAGCCAACTGAACAAACCCTGCCAAGATTCATACATGTGGTCCATTTGGATTTATTCTCTTTGCGGGTTCCCCATCTTGCCTCCCAAAAGAACAAAATTACTTCCAGATATTGGCTTGCTCAGGCATACCAAAACATTTACAAATGTATATGGCAATTTACATATGTCAGCCCACACGGTGAGCTGAGTCAGAGCTACTGCCAGAGCTTCTGCCTGATCTTCCCAGGTTCCCAGGTACTGCCCTTCACTCTGCTCCCCGAGCCCACGCCTGGATTTGCCAGGAGAGCCAAGGCAGCTCTTTGCTGCGTCACGCCTGAGGAATTCATTGCAGCGATCTTCCCAGGTGAGGGAATAGTTAAAGCTTGCTGGGAAGCTTCTCAGCAGTGCATTTTTAAAGCTATTTCCTGACATCTCACCAGAAACACAAATCCCACTCAGTTTTCACTGCTAGTTATGTTCGTGTTTCCATGCTCCCCTCGCAGACTCTCGCAGGAAAGGCTTCTCTCACACCTGCTAAAGTCAGAGATTGCTGCCTGCTCCCCTAGTGACAAGCACAGCAGATCTCCAGCCTTGAGCAATGCTGGGCTGCCTGACCCATCCTGGTCGACTGCCCTGTGGCCAGCCAGAAGTGAGTCAAGGAGAGGGGATGCAAGGGCTGCAGCTGGACCTCCTCAGAGGCAGAAGTTCCACTGATGCCCTGCAAGGTCCTTCCTGGGTCTGTTCCTGCAGCCCCAGCACTGACAGGTCCTGGCACAGGGCTGGGGCTCAGCATAACCATATTATCAGTGAAATCCTAACAATCTGTGTTCCTGTACATTTTCTCTAGGGAAAAGCATCCCAGCCAGTGGAGCATTGCATTTTGAAATCAAAACCTCATGTCTTTCTCGACTGGGAATGTGAAATGAGGACTTGAGGGTTGAAAGACATGTCAAGTTATGGGAAGCTGCAGGGGCTGAGGATTCCTATCTCCGAGGATACCAATTGTTACAGCCTTGACCTTTTCTGCAAATACCATCCTCCCTTATAAAAACGAGAGTTGGAGTTTATTTAGAAATTCTTTTCAAGTAAGAAGTCATCTCCTCATAGCAGGAGGAGGATATAGAGGGGGTGCAGGGGGTTTTTTAATGATTTTTCTTTATGATTTTCTGACACTGCTGGAGGGGTGTGCTCTGGGGACAGTGCCCCTGGAGCCAGTGTGCTGGATATGCTGCTGAGCATCAGAGTGGCTCTGGTGACACGACAAAGACCAGCCCTGACCTGCAGTTCTGCAAGAGGAACTCAGTAGGGTTGAAACCAAACCTTGGCTGGCTTTTACAGTGCAAGAACAAAATGCCCCTGTGGCACAGACAGCATCAGCTTTCCCAGCGTCATTGGAAACAGCAGCTTATGGAAGAGGTAAAATCAGGCTGTCTTTTAACACAGCACAGGATCAGCTCTCTGCTATCTAAGTCATTATGGCACGTAATCCCCTCTCTAAACCCTGCTTCCATTTCTCAAATTTTCTGCAGTTTGTATCTGCTTTTCTCTACCCCACAGTCACACTGGGCTACATTTGTCACCCATGAATAATCCCACTTACATTGCAGAGTCTCTTCCTACCCTGGAGAAAAATGCAGTGGGAGGTGTGGGGAAGCTCAGTGAAAGCTGACAGCCAGGAGAGACTGGGAAAGGCCTACAGAGCTCCTTATTTAGATGTCCTATTTTAAGATTAAAATGAAGAGGAACTATGCACATTCAGCATTTTGTTAAACTGACATGAAACCAAGTCACTACAAAGTCAGTTTGCAGAGGGATGCAGTGCATATGCTTGAAGACTTCTGTAAAATATTATTATTATTTATGATTGCAGTAGCTCCTGGCTGTCAGCAAGTCCCAACCTTGGGGCTACTGATCCATGTATCACAGGAGAGAATCCTGGCCAAAAAGAGCTTCCATTGGTAGAAGGAATTGCTGCCCTTTGCCTCCCCATGCAGAACATGAAACAGTGCCTACCTGGGCACTCAGCATTAACTCACTGCACAAGATGCTTTGGAATAGCAATGACAGGAGTTACGTGGTTTTTGCTCATAGCTACCACCTACACTTGCTGGCCTAAAAGCTGACACTGAGGATGAGTCTGTGGGAGCCCATTAAAAACATTTTAGCCCATACAGAAAGAGGGAGCTACTGGAGCCAGGATATCTTGAAGGAGGCAAGAGGATGGCTGGGGAAGCTGAAACTTTTCTGCAGCAAGAAAGGGCTCCTGAGGGTCCCAGCAGCCCAAGCTGACTCTGCAGATTCCTGGAACAGGAGATGTATTTTGTGGCTCTCTGCAAGGCATGGACTAGTGAAAGCTGGTCACAGCCAGCAATTCAGGACTGGGGAGTGAGTCTTAGATGATAATTAAAGGCCCAGTCTTCTGTTCACCAAAGCCTCTGGTAAAACATCTTATTGATAATAGTAGGACATTAGGATTAGGCTTCTGCTAGAGCTGGGAATCACTGAAGCTTTCCTGCTCCGTAGGCTTAACAGGGATAGTCTTGTCAAAATCAGAAAATAGATGAGGCTGAAAATAATCTGTTCTCAAACATCCCACATTCAGAAATGTCTGATCTGAGGCACGGGGTTTTTATGCAGCACTCCCTAAGCACAGATCGTTTGCAAACCATGGAAGAGCAGGCAATCCATAGTACCCTTCCACAAAATCCAGACTTTTATGATATTTCAAATATGGCAAAGATAAGACTTGAATGTTGCTTTCAAAAACCTGCAATAAAGTTTACTAGGGTTTATAACATATACCATATTGCTTGAATTCTACACATAACAGCCTCTCCCTTTCCTTCTGCTGGTCACATATCACAGCTTTAGTACAGCCTGAAAGAAAGGACAAGCCCTCTCTTCAGAGGACAAAGGACCAGCTATACATTCCCAGTGAAAGCAAGATGATACCATTTATTTGGGAAAATGCAGCAATTACTCTGAGCAATAGCACAGACGACAAAAACTTGAAAGAGTGGTTAAAAAAGGACCAGAGGCAGTACTGAGAACATGTGATGATGCTGTTTAAGCACATGAACTTATTTAGAAGCTTGCTTGGAACAAGCTGTTCTTACGGCATTGCCAGCGTGACCGGAGACAGGAACACCATTAAGGTCCAATTGACCAATAAGTTGGTCAAACCCTCTCTGGTGAGACTGCCAGCCAAATTTGTAAACATTGAAGGTCAGATAAACACACAAATGTTGCAATTTATTGGATTCACATTCCCCTGGCAATTCACCTGTTTTGTTCTGCTGGGACTAAGGGTTCAAGTGGGTGGTGGGCAGCTCACAGGAAGATCATGTTCTCTACCAGCATGGGGCACAGGCAGGACAGAGAGGGCAGAGGCCACAATGGGAAGCCCAAGCTTCAGAGGAAACAGAAACTCCAGAGCAACACCCATCCTTGTCTTCAAAAGAAAAACACGAGTATTCTCCAATCTTTGCAATTCTCTCAAGGATGAGAAAATGAGCAAACTTAAAAGCCTTCAGGGGCCATAAAACCAGGCACTGCCAGTGAGGGATCACTTTGGAGCAACATCAGCAGGAAAAAGAGGACTTACCCAGGGAGGTGGCTCATCTGCAACAGGTACAGCATGTGCCCAGCAATACCAGAGTGACGCACAGGTCACTGGAGGGACGGTGACATGAAAGGCAGAGGCCACTTCAGTCCAGGAGATCCCTGGCCCCTGTCCCCACGTGCAGCCTGCACGAGGCATGTTTGTTGTGCTGAGCATGTCTGTCCTTAAGGCTGGAACCAGCAGAAGCTGCTGCAGGATCCAAGGTTGTCCCCTGGCTGCCACTGCAGTGCCACAGGTGTAGCTGCACCACAGTACACACATAGTAAGGGTTACACAACCCCAGCTGTAATACACTTGGTGTGTGACACACACCCCCACAAGCACAGCGTACTCCTCCAGCAGAAATAAGCAGGGCAAGTCACAGGGACCCTCCTGTGGCACTGGTAATGCTGCAGCAGCATGGTAGGAGGGCTGGTGCCCCCAGCCTGCTATTTGGTATTGGATAAATCAAAAATTACCCTGATTGCAATCTCACAGCCCACAAAAATCACCACAAAAGCATAAAGCTGGCTCCAGACTCTGTGCTCTGTGCTGAACAAAATGTTGGTGTGGTGCATCTCAGCTGGCTGTATGGTACCAACAGAGCCATCTGGGGGTACACAGAGGCAGTGGGGACTGTGATCAGAGAAAAAGGTAGAGAAGGAAAAATAAAGACATAGAAATAGCAGTTCTTATCCACAGGACTGTTTTGATTCCCACTTGGTACTGTTTGCAAGTGGAGCAAATCTGCAGCAAAACCAGACAGGAAGGGAAAGAGAAATGGAGAGAGAGAATTTCTTAGCAGTCATCCCTGCACCCATCCTGAACAATGGCTTTGTTAAATGGTCAGTGAGGCACCAATTCCCTCCCAGGCTAGGTTTTCTCTTTTGATTATGACCAAGGGCCGTTAGCTTAGAATCACAGAATCATGGAAGGGTTTGGCTTGGGAGAGACCTTAAAGATCATCTCATTCCAACCCCCTGATATGGGCTGGGTGGGGCACTTTGCACGAGACCAGGTTGCTCAGAGCCCCATCCAACCTGGCCTTGAAATTAATTTCAGTATCTCTGTACCTAATATCAAATTGCAACTGACAGATCTCTCACAACAGCAACTGTGTCTCTAAGGTATTAAAAGCAAGAGAGAAAAAAGACACGCTGCAAGAAGGACATCTCTGCTATGTGGAGCCCTGCTGCTAAGCCTGTCCTGCAGTTCAGATGCTTTCAAGCTCCAGAATGGTAAGGAATTAATTAGTTATTCCTGTTGTAGAACTGTACAAAGTCAATAGAAAGAAAAATATCAGAAGAGAGGAGGGTGCAAAGCAGGGACTGGATTAGCTGCCTTGATAACTGCATTTGTCTCTTTTTATGACAGGTGAAACTGCCACGAAAACAAAGGCCAAGAAGGGCAACCCCACTGACTCCAGACTTTAGAAACAGGTGCTAAAGCCTATCCACGGTGGGAAGAAAGGACTGTGGGAGCATTTGCCAAGCTCTCCATGTCACTAGTCAGGAACTGCGCAATGAGCCGGGAGCAGGGCGGGTGGAACAGCCCCACACAACCAGCACAGCTGGCTCTGCCTTGTGCCCTTCTCAACAGCTGCCAAAGACAGGGCAACGATTCACCGTGGGGACACCCCAGAGCACTGACACCTTATTTTATTTCTGGCTTTGAACTTCAGGAACGTCCAGGATTCCTGGCTGTGTGGTGTTGGTCACACCAGGTGAATTTAGCCGGGGTCTCTGTTTCAGCCATGCAGTGTTGGAAAGCTTCAGTGCCTGCTTTCCATCTGACAGCAGCACAGCTGAACGAGAGAGATGCAAAACTAATCGTACAGAGAACGGAGCCAAAAAGGGATTCCAACAACATGAAAACCAGAGGGAAATGCCAGAGTCATGCTATCTGTGATCGGTATCTGTGACCCTTCATTTTCCAAGAAGTAGCAATGATAACAAAGCTCTGCCCAGGTGAAAGATATCAGCAGGGCTAATTGTAGCTGAGCAGACTGATTCTCATGGCAATGCTGTTATCTCCCTGGATTCCAGCTCCCAGCGGCTGCTGTCATTGCTCAGAATATCCAGCAGCAAGAGAGAAAGGCAGAGAAGGAGCTAGAGAGAGAGAAAATTAAGGAACAGAGAGGAAAAGGGGAAACAGAAAGGAAGCCATAAGAATAGTCAGAACAGAAAGGGAAGAAACAGAGAAGATATGGAAAGATGCGAAGGCAAATGGGATTATTACAGTAATTAGTTACTCCACAATTCCCTTTTACAGGGGTTTCAAGAGGGTGGAGCTGATGGCAGAAATTGCTCACTGTGGGTGGATTTCTAGAGTCAAACTGAGCTCGACCTTTCCCTGAGGAGGTCCATCTTCTGCAAGGAGAGACCAGGAATATGTGGAAGGCAGAGAGAGTAAAGAAATTACTCCAGAGACATTACCTCTCCACTGACTATCAATGAGCTGCTAATGAGGGTAAGCCTGTGCACACAGCATAGCACAGAAGGGAGGCTGCTCCCTAAAAACTCTGCCCCAAGAGCCAAGTGTCCAGCAGGAAGGGAAGGGAAAGCCAAACTCAGATAACTTCGCATCCACTACCACCACACCCCAGGCTATTCCCGCACCCATCCACCAGTTTTCTGGTTCCTCTGTCTGTCCCCTACTCCCCATTCAATCTCCAGATTCTGGACAGTCCCAGCTTCAAAGAGGCAGGAGTTCTGCCCCACAGTGCCCCAGCTGTGCCCTGCACACCCGGGCAGGGAACCTGCTGTGCCCGTGCTCGGCCAGCTGGACCTGTCAGACCTGCTGTGGTTGGCAGGTGGGTCTGGGCCACATTATTACTGCCCTTGGTATTCCTCCTCAGATCCAGGTAAATACATGGTACGAGAGTCCATGGACCAAGGAAGTGACGCTGAAAACAGCCACAGCAAAGGATGAAAGGAGCAGTGAGAAGTGACTTACAAAAGCAGTTGTAAGTGTAGTATGAGGTGGAAGGGATTTGTTGCCAAAATACAAGTGTCAGGAGCTAAATGAAATGTGCTTTGTTACCCAAGGCATCCAACTGGGACTGCAGGTATGGCCAAGGACCTCATGGAGACTGGTGGCCTTCTGGAGCAGCAGCTGGAGGCCAAGCAGGACACCTGGATTTGCAGAATTGACTACAGAGAATTGTGCCCCAGACCAGGCTCTCTCCCAGGCCAGGATGCAGCTCTGGGTGCTGGGGAAACACCTCTGGATGGTATGTGGAAGCAGAGTCCTTTGGGATCGGGGGGAAAACTCCTAACCTCTCACAGCAACTCTTAGGTCCCTGTGTTTTAGGAATAAATGTCACAAGGCTGAGAGCAGAAAATAAGATATCCTGCCCAGTCAAGGCTAATGCCATCAAGAAAACCAGTGTCAGCCTCAAACTACCTGCTGGGTTATATACAGGCAGACAGTGGGGGCTCTCAGTGTAGATGTGCATTAACACATTCATTTTATTTTTTTTTTCATTTCACCTACATATATTTTAAGTTACATTAGAAATAGAATCAAAAATTATACCATCATCTCTTGGCATCCCTTGCACTGTGGAGAAAAATTGCACAAATTATACATGATAACAGTGTTTTATAGGAAAGTCAAACTGCTGAAATGGTGGAAGCCCCACACCATGATCAGAACATGTCAAGAAGCTCAACAAGATTTTGATAAAAATAACTTGTACTGCAAGTATGGAAAAAACAATTTGAATTATTCATTCTGATTTATTTGATCAGTTTGATTGAGGTACTTTATCATTCAGGTGTTAATCAATGAATTGAAAAGCAGGAAAATTTACTTTTCTCTTCTAGCCATTAAGAAGTTTTTCAGAATACATTCTACTTGTACTAAAACTGTGAAGACCCAGACGAGAAAAAAATCCCTCATTTCACTCACTAATTAAAAATAACCTTAATACATCAGCTTTACACACAGGACAGGCCCTTATATACTTGCTATGTTTTTCATATGTATGACAGTTTAATTTAGATAATAATTCCTTCTCACTACTTCTTTTCTGAATTCCCATTTCAATCCTGATAAATTTTATGATAAATCACAAAAGAAAACCAAGTCTTGCCAAAAAAAAAAAAAGTGGAAAAAGTTAAACAAAGAAAGGTACTGTGAATCACTTTCTTACAGAATAAAGCCTCCTCCTGAGAATCTGGGTAAACACAGAATAAATTGAGTAACTGTAAGTAAATATGTACAGGTATGGCAAAACCCATAACAAATGTAGTGCAAGGGCTGTATTTAGGGCTCTGACCTACATCCCCTGGCAAACCACAGCAGTTTAAGATCCCTAAAGGATTTTGCTGTGGCTTGCTGACAGTCACCACTTCTGGACCAAAACCAGCACCAGTGCAGACACACCTCCACTTCAGGAGTTCCAGCTCCTACATCAGCTTAAGCCACTAGCAAAGGTCAGTTTGCCCCAAAAGCACCCAAGTTATCAGACTGGAGAACATGAAGTGCAGCCTGTCCTGTCCCACAAGAACACACGGTGGGGAACTGGGGACAGTAGTATCCTAAACTGCTGCCATGAGACTCACCAGAGCATATCACCCAGCAAATCTGACTGCAAATAGTGTGAACTGGGATTTCTGTAAGGAAAAAACCACAACCCACAGCAGTCTGAGGCAGGACTGGGACTCATGACATGAACACCTCGATTTAAAGCATGATAATGTCAGTGATCTGAATCCCTTAGCTATGGGCCAGCCCCCCTTGCTCAAAACAAAGCTGCCCTTCTCCTCCTGTGTGTGACACAGGAAAAGGCACAGCAACATGGCAAAGGCAGATAAGGGATTTCCACCCGTATTGCCCCAACAACCCCATATCTGTGGAGCAGGCAGGAGATGGAGGGACCACCAGTTAGTTGGTTTTCCCTGGGCAAGAAGATCAGTGCAGGTCACATGCCACCCCCAGCCCACCCCAGCACAGTCAGGTTCACCAACCCTCTTTCACCCCACCCCACTGGGACCCCATAATGCTGCCAGCAGCTCCTGCTCACAGCCCTAAGAACAGACTTTGGAGGGAAGGCCCCAATGCCCACTGCACACTCATCTCCCAGAGGCACAATTCCCTATTCTGTAGCACCATCTTCAGCAAGAGGGAGGAAAACACCTTCCACACACCAGTTCAGAGAGGTGGACCCAAAGGTCCTGCAGTCTGGGCTGCACTTACAACCAGGAGCAAAACAGACAACAGATGGAAGATTTAGATTAGGGATGGAGAGTTATGGACTCTGGCATCCCAGACAAACCCCAATGCAACTGAACTTGGGAACAGTTTGAGGAATTCAGTATTTTATTGTTAAACTCTTTGACCCACCTCCCTTGCCGGTGGCTGCTTTTCACCCAGCTAAAACCAAGATGTTTGCAAAATGCTCTGCTTGAACCTCCCCACGAGCATTGCTCCCAGCTCAGCCCTCAGGCAGCCACCAACCTGCCACATCCACTGTGGGATGGTTTGCTTCAGGTTTTCAATTTGTTTGATGACTCTCCAAGTTATGTTTCCTCACTTCTGGAGAGGGACATCTTTCTCCTGTCAGTATCTAAACTTCTCATTTAACTTTGAGAATAATGAGCAGAGGAGGTATGAGTACTTAAAATAGGAAGATTATTAATTTAGAACTTCCAAAAAATGGTCAGTGGGCTCTTGAACAGTGGAAACTTGATATTAACTATGAGTAAACTTTAAGATTATTACAAGAAACTTTTTAGAAAAAGAAAGTAAAATTTAAAAAAGTTATTTTCAGGGGAATTACACTCAGACCATTTGTGTCATTAGTGCTGAAGTTAGTTGCATGATTTTTAGAGAAAAATAATCCAAATGGACAAAAACTATCACCAAGACATCAGATTTTCTAATTCTCTATTAAAAGAAAAGAACAGTGTGCTGCTGGGAAAGAGAGCAAAGCTTATCCTTGTGCACACTGCAGGGAGAATCTGCCCCTTTGTGTCAGGTAGTGTGAGTGCACACAGAACCTGATTTCTGCTAAAGCAAAGCCCTGTGTTTAACCACAGGAGGGCTGAGAACAGCCATCTGAAGGCAAAGCTTCGACTCCTTTTGGCAACACCAGCTTTCCCCACAAAGCCACAGCTCAGATCTCTGTGCCGCAATGAGAAAGGAGTATAAACTGTCTGTGAATTCAGAGGGTTGTGCAAGCCGCAGATTCTAGTCAGGATTACAAAAGTTATGCGAATTTTCTCAAATTATTGGGGTGGGGTTTTGTTCCTGTGCCTTTTTTGTTCACAAACTCTCTTGTCCTCTGAACCCCAGAGCTTCAGCTGGGAGTGCAGCTCCCAGATTTGCTTCAGTCGTTTCAGATACCCAGAGCCCTCATCCCTCCCTCCCTTGCAGTACCTTTCTGCTTTCACTTGAAGGCAACCTTGCGCCGCACATTCTGTGAAGAGAAAGGGGCTGGGGAAGCACCGCAGCTCCTTCACCCGGCAGGTATCACAGAGCCACAGGATGGGTCAGGTTGGATGGGACCACAGTGGTCACTGGTCCCACCTCCCTGCTCAAGCAGGGTCATCCCAGAGCACAGAATTGTGTCCCAGATGGTTCTGGGATATCTCCGGTAAGGGAGACTCCACACT
The DNA here is from genome assembly GCA_013396655.1 of Campylorhamphus procurvoides. Classification (NCBI taxonomy): domain Eukaryota; kingdom Metazoa; phylum Chordata; class Aves; order Passeriformes; family Dendrocolaptidae; genus Campylorhamphus; species Campylorhamphus procurvoides. Next base: position 950,031 of record WBMV01016006.1, read on the forward strand.
CTCTCTGGGTAATCTGTTCCAGTGCTCAATCACTGCACAGGAAAGAAATTCTTTCTCATGTTCAGGTGGAACTTCCTGGGCACCAGTTCCTGCCCATTGCCTCTTGTCCTATTGCTGGGCACCCTGAGCAGAGCCTGGTCCACCCCCTGACACCCTCCCTTGCAGGTAAGAAGGGGATGAGATCCAGGCACAGAGGAGAAACAGCTTAATTTTTCTTACAAGGTTTGATTCATTAACATTTGCACACTGATGGTTTTTGTTTAGCTCCTCTAAAGGTGGTTTAACCACTCTCTGAATCTCAGTCTTGTAAACAGCAGGAAGGAGGATCAGGAGCTGTGTGGGGAACACGTTTATCCCTGGGCAATGCTCAGTGCTCCCCCCCAGCCTTGGCTGTCCTAAAGCATCAGCAGTGACCACAACTAACTGCAGGGACAGAGTGGGAGCTCAATTTTGAGCTGTGACAGAACAAGCTGGAAAGAGGGATATTTCCTAATCAGCTGTCCCCAAGGAATTTTATCCTTGGATACTCGGGGAGCCAGTTATCTTGGCCATTAGTGAACTTGTGAGGGACAGGTGAGATACCAGCAGACGGGCAAAGGGCAAAGGTAGTGTCTCTCCTCAGAAGCAGGGGACGAGAGGAACCAGGCCATTATAGAATCATCCCAGCAATCTCAATTATAGCCCTGTCTGCTTAACTGTGATGCCAAGAAAAACACTAGGAGAAACAGACACCCGAAAAAAGCCACGACAAATATCAGGACCTGTGAACTGGTCAATATCAAGTGGTACATGGGTTTCATGCAGAGAAGAAGAGTACAAGGAGATGCAGTACAAGAATTTAAGAGTCTGGGGATTTAAACATGTCTTTCCCATTAATTTCAGGGAACAGACACATTGATAAATTATATATATCCACCTCTTGACACTACTTTGGAAAGAACAGCCAAAAACATTACTGTGCATTAAGCTGCATTTATGAAACCACTCTTCAAAGCAGAGCAATATTTAACATTTTCTTCTTTTCCTTCTGCTCAAAATGACCATCTGGCAACAGATTTTCTGGAATGAAGCCTTTTCTCCGGTTTCTGTTTGGGGACAAATCTGTGCCAGCTTCCAGCAGTTCATATGATTTAGGGAGTCAGCATATAGTTCTCTTCTGAAATGTACGTGGGCTTGAAGTCAAATTCAGACAGTGAAAAGATCTGGTGTGAAGCAAGCTGTGGGTTACAGCACCGTTTTCTCTGTGTGCTTGAATATGTCAAACTAGATTTGCATCCCTTTCCATCCTAAGGCTAAATGGTCAATTCTGTATATTATCCACAGTTACTTTAGTTGCCCTAAGCCCACCAAACCCATCCGGAGTCTCATTTAAAACTTCCAGGAACTTTCACTTGAAACTGTAAGATGCAAGATCCTACTCAGATACAGCAGGGATAATTATAGTCAATTAAATTTTCTTTTAAAATAAAATCTAACTGCAAAAAGCTAAGAGGTCTTAGGGGCAAAACCCCCCATTTCAGGAGAATGTGGGAGTTGAAAGAGTGCAGACTGTCCCAGAGGAACAACAATTCTCCCTGTGCATCAGCCTGTACTCATTATAGAGGCAGCATCTGAAACTTTTAAGAACTAAACTGTACTGTCTGTGCTTGGCCATCAGTGCATGCACAGGGCCTTGGAGACAGAGGCAGGGAAAAAAAGGTCTCATCTAATGACCTGCACTGCCTCTGTAACTATCTGGTCCCAGTTCCACACTATGTACAGAAAATAGGAAATTAAATCTAAGACCCAGCTTGGAAACTTCAGGCCAGATTTCTGATCTTTTTTCCAAATGTCCCAGCACACTGGTGATGGAGCTCTGAAACCTGGCCATGTCCATCTGGGATGGGCAAGGAGCTGCACAGCCAAGGAGGGAGAGAACCCCAGCACGAGTGGAGAGCAGGGCCCTCCAGGCTGAAGGTCGTCAGAGGATTAAGCAGAGGACAATCCTGGTCTGCCCATAATCGAACCTCACACCCCATGGCTTTACCCACAGTCTCTCTTTCCCTTCTGCTGTCACATCACATCAGGAATTCCTCAGCACCCACCACAGGTACATCAGGCTGGGACTTGCTCTGCAGCTCATCCTGAAGCAGCCTTCCTTACACACCTCTACAGAGGCTGAAATCAGAGCAGGATGTGTGCTAGGGGTGCTGGATCATTAATGCTAGCACAGAGTTACCCAACCGCGAGGCTGAGGGATGATATTTTCCAAGAAACCTTGGTACAGAGTTTCTCCCAAGGCAGCAATAGCTCCCACCCCATGGTGGCTGTTGAACAGGAGCACATGGGGGTCTGTGTGTTCACAGCCCACAGACCTCCCCACTGTGGGGGCACAGCACCACACGGAATTCCTGTGGATGAAACTCACAGCTGCTTTTAACATTAAAAAAGCCAAATAATAAAGGTAAGTAACTACAACAAGACATTCAACAAACAGGTAGGGGAAGACTGATGGAATATGTGGTTCAGGCTGAAAAGGAGCCAAGAATTTCTCTTCCCAGGGGAACCTGCCCAGACTCCATTGCACCTGATTAGCACAGGGTAAGACCCAGTTCCACGTACACAGGCACAGATAAGAGTGCATTACCTGCTAAAATCAGACAGGAGCATGAGCTGCTGCTCTGCAATAAGAGCAAAGAAACTCTGAGTTTGCTCCACAGACAGCTGTCAGCTCCTCGGACACACCAGCTGGGCTTTGGCTGCACCCAGACCACAATCTACGGGCTGTGTCAAATGTCCCATTTCCCCAAGTCTGCAGAGCTCATTAAAAAGAGGATCCAGACAGCGCTTTATCTCAGTGACAACTTTTTTTTCTGAAATCAGTTGAGAAAAACATGTTCAGCTATTGCCAAAAAAGATCACCAACAGCAATTGGCATCATCATCCCCTGGTTACGTGGTTTCCCAAGTGGCATAAGGGATGACAGGTTCATATTAATTCCAGTCAGCAAATGGATTATAAATACTCCCCCAGCCAGTTGCCACCTGATAGGACTGTCCTTGAGTCCTCCAATTGTGGAAGGGACTTGTCAACTCTAAATTTACCCACCAGCATGTATTGTATAAAAACATACTCTGTGATCCTTGGTAGACACTTGTGCTGTAGCCCAGCATGGATTAGACTAGAAACTGCTGGTTCCATCAGCCAGACAGACATCTCACTATTGCTTATCTCAAGCCTTCAATGGCAGAAAGGAGAAAGGGATGGCTTTGACAGGATGAATTGGGGTATTGGTCATGCAATTGCCACAGCAGTCAGTCCCATCGAGTCTGAGTGAATAAAGTGATCATAAGCTGTGCCCACCTCACACCTTTCTGATGAGGTAACAGCTTCTGTTCCAAAGGACAGCACTTCCCAACAGAAAAATGTCCCACCATCACTGATAAAAGTAAACCCACTCCAAGGATGGGATGTCCAAAACCAGACAGAGCTGATACAAAGCAGACTGAGATTGTATTCCCTGTAAAAAGCAGTAGGCAGGATGCTAAAAGTTTCTACAGATGGACTGTTCACTTGAAGAACCGTAATTAGACAGATTTAACTTTTGCAAAAGGGAAAGTAAACAGAAAGCAAGTGAGGAGATCCACTTTTTTTCCAGCTATAGAACAGTCCTAGTGTCTGCAGATTGGGCAGATGCTCCAGTTGATGGCACCTGTCTACAGCAGATTTTCTTGCCCCAAACCAAAAGGGGCTGCTGAGTTGGAGGACAGTTTGTAAAGCATCAATTCAGGGAATTTACCCTAAGTAAGCTCCTTTTTTTGCCTGTTACTTGTTCATTCACAGAAGCTTTCCAAGCTGGTCGGCTGAAGACGAGAGAGAATGAACAACATCTCATTCCTGTTGCTCAATGGCCACAAGTAAAACCTTCTCTCAGCTAGACAAAGATAGGGGAATTCCATGGCTGTTGAGGGCTGCAGGACATTTTGCTCCAGTTTGGGCTTTTCCATGATTTCATGCTCCAGGTTATTTTCTCTTGGTGCTCCTCAATGCTCCTGAGGACACTCAGATTCTCAGGCAGCAGCAAAAGGCTTCTGCTCACTGTCTGCATCCACAAATCCTGCGAGCCCTGGGGGCTGCCCAGCAGGACTGCAGGTCCCATAGGATGCCCTTGGCCACAGAATGAGGGAACACAGCCCAAGGACACAGTGGTTGCTTCTGGACAGAGCAGGCTCTCCCACCTAATGGAGACTTGCCTCATATTTCCATTATTTCCATTTGATGAACATATTTTAGCAGCTGAGCCAAAATGGTACCTGCCTTTTTTCTGGAACCTGTATCTACCTGGGGGCTGGGTTTCAGAAAACCTCTAGGGAGAACAGGGCTGGAAAACTATACATCACAAAAATCCTGGGGATCTTTGCTTTGAGAGACTGTGGCACACTCCTGTGTTTAGGAAAACATTTGAACTTTGCACCCAGGACCAGGCATTTTTGTCACCTACACAAGAATCACCCTAAACACAACAAAGTTATCCCCACTCCCCTCTGCTAAATAGCAACTTCTCCAGGCTTTCTCCATGTCTGGAAGATTGTAGTGTTTTTAAACATCAAAAATTCCTTTAACTCACACTGCAGCTATGTCACATGGAGTACCACAAATCAAAGGGTGCTTTAAACTTCAAACTCTGCACTTTAAATCCAGGGGTAAAACTCCTGGATTATTTCCTCCCCACACATGGGATAGGCAAAAGCAGAACCTCTCATACCATCAAAGCACTCAGAGACCCCTGAAATGAAAGAGGAACTGAAAAGCTCTGTCTCTGGGGTTTAGGATCTTGCCATGGACCAAGGCAGGGAGCTCAGCAAGAGGGATAAAACTAAACATTGAATGACTGCTTGCTGCACAAGCACTGTGCATCCTGTGCACTTTGAGAGACACAAGGCTTTAGGGAAAAAAACAAAGCTGAAATAAACCCAAAAACCTTACAGGCAATGTATATAGCAGAGTCACATCCTGAGTGCCAAGGGCCTGAACTTTGCAGCTCACAGCAAGTCCCTTTTGCCTCATTTTTGCTTATGTGCGATACATATAAAAAGCAGACCAGAGTGGTTCCAGTCACACAACAGGCTTTTTCAAAATGCAGATTTACTCCAGGGCTACTGGAGCTTATAATAAAAATGTACACAGAGAAAACAGCATTTACTCCCATCAAACTGTACTGTAGAAATCCATATTGCAGGACATTTTATCCTACTGGAACTTTAATCCACCTAATGCTAACAAGTGGTTCAGAATAAATGTAGTAGGAATGAGAACGGGAGAGAGAGTCAACTAAGCAAATGGATATACTCTTTTTCCATTAGATCTTACTCCAGCAGTGATGAGTCCATTGCTTCCTCCTGCACAACACCAAAAGCCTCAGCACTAACACAGCCAAGGATCAGCCCAGCAGAGGTTTCACATCCCTGATGAAATTTAAGTTCCCAAGTCAGGAGACACATGGTCATTTTCCACACTGTTTTGCCACAGTTTCCATCACCTTAAGTGCAGAGCATTGCCTGAATGTGAACTACTGGATCAGGTTCATATTTTGTAAATATTATTGTTCTTTTATGAACTTTGCCATCAATGAGAGCAAAGCTAGAGAGGCTGGAACATGACACAATGCTTTGGAGCTTGGCTGTTAGTTATTCATTTTTAAAAAGTGGGGAGAGACAAGGAAGAGGATAGTTTAGAATTGTGGTTAAACACGTTTTTCTCTCTAGAGACATTTAGGATTTTGTCTTTGCTTTGTTTATTCTTTCTTGGGACTAAGTAAAGGCATATTTTTAAACATAGGACATCCCCCCTTCCCTTTCATATGCTGAAATTCTGAGAGCTGCTCTAGACAGGGCTCAGGCTGTTCTGACTATTGGAGCCAAATGCATCTCTGAGGGTGTTTTCTTGTGGCTTAAGAATGTATTTATTTTTTCAGTCATTCCATTGGATGCACCTTTGTTCACTTTTCAGGAACAGTTTGGTCTCATGACTTTTTTCTTTTAAATCACAATATGTAATAAAGTTTCTATTTTTTCACCTCAGTTCTGTTATGATACTTCAAGCACATGAATGATCCCTGTAATTCAGATGTTTAAAATTTGACCAGCACATTAGGATCTTACTGAATAAGTGCTTACATATTTCCTTATTTCTCTTTGGGAGGGAGGGAGTTATTGTCTTTTCCCTTTTCTTAAAAGTGGATGCATAATCCAGTTCTGACACACACAAAACCAAGGGCACATTTTTACCAAAGTGTGTTTTGACTGCAGGAGCAGTGAAGATCAGTGCCCTGAATGAAAACTTGGATATCCCTCCTTTCTCTGGGATGGACTCTGCCAAACAGGAGGGCTGGAAGCAGCTAATCCTGAACTACACACATGAAAGCAGTGGTGGAAACAACTTCTGTTGGACACAGTGAAAGGAAAAAGCCTCAGAAAATAATTCAGTGTAGAGATTTCCATCTCCCTGGGCTAGCTGTGCCTGAAATGTGTTTCCAGATCCGAGGAGTGAGGGTCCTGGAGGTTTCAGTCCCCCTGTGCAGACAGTGTCAGGTATCTCTGCAGTGGAGCTGGGGGTCGGGAGTGTCCCGGGCATGGGAGGGCTGTGCTGGAGCGGCTGCAGGGCTGGAGAGGGGAAGGCATCTGGGAAGAAGCAACACTGAGCCTGACAGCTCAGAGATGGCCAGATGTTTTCATCATTATGGAAAAAATCTGTTGGTGCCTCTTTGCCCAGAGAAACACTGGAGGAGGAAATATCCTCTTGAGCTCTGATCAAGGCTGCATGTTAAATCTGCAGTGGGGCAGGGTCAAAAAAGAAAAAAGAAAAAAAGAAATGGGAGGAAGGGATGTTTTCTGACTGTCTCTAACTTTCGATGTGGAGGTGCCCCAAAAAGCTGTGTCGCCTCTCCAGGGACCTTTTCCCAAACCACTGCCTCAGAGAGCTGGAGAGACAGGGCCTGGAAGATGGGCCCAGGTCGTGTTTCTCCAGCAACACCGTCCTAATGTTACCTCTTCCCTCCCCTTGCAGCAGGTGCTGTCCCAGGAATGTGCATCCCTGTGGACATGTAACGCTGGATCTGCAGACCTCTGGAAACATACACATACATCCCAGGGCTTGCAAGGAGGCTGAGCACAGTAATAATGCAACCAGGAGCTGGAGATCCCTGTCCTGGATTATGAAATCAGCTCCGAAGGAAGCCCACAGCCCCCCTGGCTCCGGACACCCCCAGGTGACACCCAGCCCGCTTTCCCCCAGGGCAGCAATTTGGGATTCATCCCTTCCCATGGATCCTCCCTTCCCAAAAACAGCGTGGACCGGGCCCCGCCGGCTCCTCTCACTAATTTTAGCTTTCAGAAAGATACGGTGTAATTAAAAAGAGAAAGTAACCCGCCAGGACAGTCCGGGACAACAGTGTCTAAAAGAGTAAGAAAACTCCAGCAGCCAACCCCAAATCCTTCCGGTTCTATAAGAAATAAACCCTGTCCGCGAAATAAAAGGGTGTTTAACGCTTCGTGCGTTTGTTTGGATTAGTTTTTGTTCTTTAATTGAAAACTAAAAAAGGCGGCGGTGGCCGCTGGGTTTGGGCACGAGCACACATCGCTCGGAACTGGCGGGAGGGAAAGCACCCAGACAGCTCAGGCTCTTCTCCCTCCTTTCCTCCAGTTCTTCTTTTTGCTCTATTGCCGGGGTTCCAAAGAAAATAATAATAATAATAATAAAAAATAAAAAGGCAGCCGTTTAATTAGTGCATTTTCCTCTACCGCTAATAATTAATGCAGGATTTGGGGAATAAAAATGGAGATATGGTTTTATTAGGTGACATGACTTTGAAATTAAAAAGAAGGGGGAAAAAAAAAGTATGTGTGACAATGTCCGAAACTTGGAATTTTTACCCAGAAAAGAGAAAACCGGTAAAAATTTAGAAGAACTTTTACAAGATTGTCGTTTCTTTCTACCCTTTTTTTCTCGACACAAACTTGAAATATATCGTGGTTTATGTTCAGTGAATTGTACGTTCATCAGATGGCTAATGAGAACGCTTTCCCGTGCATGTATTTGCCGGTAAATCTTTCTAATATACTTTTATTTTGCAGGGATTTCTCCCGAACTGTTTCTCTGCATAACAAGCCGCGGGAGCACCCGAAGTTTTACTCTTGCGGAGGGAATGCAGCAACGGGACCATTTGAAGAAACCAACGCATTTCAAAATCACAAAACCCCAAAGCGGATGATTTCCCCGCTTCGAGATAGAAAAACATCTCCCAGTCCTGATCCTGCTCCGGGAATGAACGGCCAGAGGGGCTGCAGGAGCCTGTTTTCCCCGTGCCTCTCTTTGAGGGGTTCAAGGGTGGGAAAGGAGGAACCGACTCCACCAAACCCACATTTCTGAGCAAAAACACCCCGCGGGTGCGGGAGTGTCCCTTCCTTTCCTTTTTTGTTTTTATTTTGGGGTTGGTTGGTTGTGGGGTTTTGTTGAGTTTGGAGGGAGTTTTGTTTGTTTGCGGGGTTTTGTTGGGTTTTTTTAAAATTGTTTATTATTACCTCGAAGAGGCGCAGCTCTCGCACCAGGAGCATCACCCTGGGGAGCGGCGGGGGATTTAGCAGGGCATTGGTGAGGCTCCCCCGACCAAGTGCGGGAAAACGAACGAGACCGTCCCGGGAATCTGGAATAGGAGGACGAGAAGGAAAGGCAGAGCCGGCCATCCCGACAAGGCCCCGCGGGACAAGGTGGTGGCAGCTCGACATGGACGGGGAAAGGGACAGGGACACACAGACCCTCCTGCCCTCGGTTCGCCCCTGGAGCAGCCGATTTCATGCCTGTCCGGCCGTGGGTCACAGGCTGGACATTGCCGGAGCAAAGGGGACACGGCCGGGAGACACCGCAGAGGAGCTGGGGGTCAGCGCTCTGTAACTCTACTCGCCCGGGTTCATCTTCCCATCCATCTCGGCGGAGGTGAGCCCCTCAGGAAGAGTTTTTTCCGCAGGGTAGGACACGGGATGGGTCCTGCTGCGGGAGCACTGCGGGGACTCGCAGTCCCGGGCAGAGTCGGCACACCCGGGCGGGGAGATGCTGGGAAGGCGGATGGTCCCTCATCTCCGCGGGCATGTGTAGGGGGATAGATCACTTTTAAGACAAATAAAGGCCAAACACCGTCTCATGTTAAAGGGGCTCCCCCCCGACCGGCCCTGCCCGCTGCCCCAGCCCGGATCGATCCCCGCCCCGGGCTCCGGGGACCGCCAAGCGCGCACGGTGACATCGCAAGACGGATCGGATTTGCACGGCCAGCAGGAAGTATCCGAGAAATCGGACCTTTATCTCCTCTGGAAAACATCGTGCGGACAGACAGGCGGCAAACACCCTGAAATCTTGCGGCGGTTTCCCGGCCAAGCGCCGCTCCTGTTCCCACCGATGGGAACCCTCTGCCGGGGGGAAGCGGGTCGGGCCAAAGCCGCGTTTAGAGCTTTGTCCTTCGAAACAATCCAGACTCCATAGTGCCTGAAAGGTATTTCGTTTTTAAATCAGTTTTCCTGACCATCACCAGACTCCGATGTGTCCTGCCTGCAGGACTCGTGTGCCAACCCGTTCTCGCGTTTACGTGAAAGTCTCTTCGGTCGTTTAATTCCCCGTCCCTAAAAATTGCCGTAGTGCTGCTGCCCTGAGTGCGTTCCCCATGGAAACGTAACGAACAAGCGCTGTCGGGATTACCTGGACGCTTTAAAAAGCTTTTTCTGGAGCGCAGAAAACCGGCGGGTCTGTGACAAGCGCTAATAACGCAATCGCTTCCCGGGAACGGGGAGAGGGCGGCAGGAAGGACGGCGAAACCCCATCTCGCTCCCTTCGCCAGCGAACCTACCACAGTTATAGGCATGAAAAAAAAGTTACAGGCAGGGTAAAATTAAAGCTTTTCATTTATCGGCCCGGCTCCCAGCTTTCGCTTCAGACGGGGGGAAAAACACTTCCAGCGCCCGAGGTGCAAGGAGCAGATTAATTGTCAGATTCCAGGCACGGAGCCCAGGGCAGGAGAGGAAACTCCACCGTGGCATTTGCTATCCAAGTACCCCTGCCCGAGTCACCCCACCCGAGTCAGCGACGGAGGAGGAAAGAGGAGACCGGGCCACACCCGGGGGCACCCCCGTGCTGCCCCGACTGCCGAGGGAGCGGGGCTGGGGATGCCAAAACCGAAACGACACCGGAGAGGGCGTTTGGGCTTTGCTTAAATTGTCCTGAAACAAAGGGAAGGCACTTCGGTGCTGTGTGGCTGCCGCATTCGCGAGCTGTGCGCTGGCACAAGCGTGCCCGGCTGCATCCGAGCTCTCCAGCCGGTCTGAAGGGAGGGAAGGGGACCGATGATGTCCTAAGTGCCCGGCGGGAGGAGCTGGGACCCGACAGCGTAGGCAGGAGCCCCAGAGGCCCGACACATGCCCCGCCGAGGGGTAGCGGGGCTGTCGATGAGCCCCCCGGCTCGCAGCGCAGTGGTCCCGAGCGGCGGGCAGAGGGGAGGCCCCTCGCCAAGGCCGGCTGCATGTCAAGGTCAAAACTCTTTTTTTGACGGCCGGAAAAGGCGAGCTTCGTTAGAGCTTGAAAGGACCGGGGGGTAAAAAAAGAATGAAAAAAAAGAAAAAGTAAAGTAGCAAAAAAAGAAGTTTTTTAGCTGCGGCAAGGCAGAGCGCCTGGACAGCTCCAAAACCTTTTTTCTCTGCAGAATTCAAGAGGGGTGAAAGCAAAACCTTCCCTGGCCCCAGTCGCCCCCCGCAGCCCCCAGACGCCTTCGGGGACCCCCGGTGGGACCCCCACGGCAGACACGAGCAGCAGCACCGCGATCCCGTCGAAAGGGTTTATTCAACCAGGGCTCGCCGGTTCGCAGCATCCCTTCCCAAGCGTTTGGAAGGAATAACTGGCCAAACGACCCTGGGGAGCCCTCGGGGACCCTCAGGGATCCGGGGGTCCCAGCGGGTCCCGCCGCCACGACGAGAACCGAGAGATTGGCACAAGTTCTCGCAAGGAAACCCTAATAGGCTATTTCTGGACTACTGGCTCTTAACAAATCTATAGCACCTGAAGTGTTAGCACTCAATTAGTGACAAGGTTTCAAACCCCGGCGTTTACTGGCGAGGTATAAACAGAGTCCTCGGGAGATAGCCGGGAATTAGGGCGGGAGGGGGCTCTGGACATCTTAACCGACTGGGATTAAGAGGAAAAGTTTTTTAAAAGGTCCCATCTCTCTCTAAACAGTCCAAGGTGTCGAAAGCTCAGGGGGAGAGAGGATGTGCTCTCCGGAGTTAATTGCGAGGTTGGAATTTTTTTTGGCTTTGTTTGTTTGTTTTCAACAGGAAAAGTTGTAACTCTTTTTGGTGTCTTTTTTAATTTTTTTTAAGAAAAAAGAAACCCTCTCCTCTCCCAGAAAACAAACAAACAAACAAACAAACAACCACACACACACACCAAAAAAAAAGAAAAAAAAGAAAGAAAGGAAAAAAAGAAACAAAACATTCCACAATAAACCCAACACGAGTTGTATTTATCAACCCCGGAGAGAAACCCCGAGCGGGCGAGGAGCTTTCCTGGGCCAGGGGAAGCAGGGCAGTCCTGAGAAGGCAAGAAGAGCAACCAGCAAACAGCGTGAAGACAGCGAGGGGAGAACAGGATACCCCCCCACCATTTTTCCATGTCAGCCAGAAAAACAAGAGAGGTTTTGCTCTCCCCGTCTGCCCCCCATTCATCCACGGGGCCTGGGTCCCGGCTGGATGGGTGGGCTGGAGAAGGTGTTTTAGGGCGCTCCTCCGGAGCCCTGTCTCCCTTTACTCTTTTTTGAGTGTTAATTAAAGGCAATCAAAAGCGACCCCGCAGAAGGTAAAAGCAGTGAGGGAGAGCTGGGGGTGTGGGGTATCTCTCCCTTTCATCCCTGCCCCGCGGCTCAACGGGGGCACTCGGACAGCTGGGCAGGACGGGCACCGAGCCTGAGGGCTGCGAGCAGGGTCCGGAATCGGTCACCTTTGTCCCCTCCGCTGGGCAGTCGGAGTTTGGCTTCAGAGGGCTGCTGGAGAGCACCGGGAAAGGGAGTAAGAGGGGGTGGGAAAGGGGGGAAGAATGGGTGCTGAGCCTCGACCCGGAAAGTCCGTGAGCTGCTGTATGTCAGTAACTTATTCATCAATCAGCCGGACACAGAGCAGACCTGGCCTCTCTTTGCCGAGTGTTTGCTTTTTCACCAATTATTGCGGCCCTGCAGCTCTTTTTGTTGATACAGTAGTTCTAAAAAGTGCTAATGTTCATTTATCAGGGGGCCGAGCCCGGGACTCCCACTAGTTGTGATTCTTCCAAAAATATAAACACGAAGAGAAGGGCTAAGGCTAAAGCCCCCATTTGTTTCTAAACCGCAGTATTAAAAGTGATGCATTGTTGAAGATAAAGCGGAGATAACGCTGTCTGTCTCCAATGAATGTCTCCCCGACGCATTAATGACATTCCAAATGATAGCTCCGGCTTATCGTTCAATTAATCACTTCCACCCTCTGCAGCCGGGCCCACATCGATCGGGAGCCGCCGTATGACTGGGGGCTGGAGGGAGAGCCCGTCAATCCTCAATGAACCGCGGACACGGAGCCCGGGATGCACTCCGGGCCCGGAGGGGGCCAGGTGGGACAGAGGGAAACCTCCGGGGCAGTCAGTGCCGTGGGAGCTCAGGAGCTGACCCAGGAAGGGCGTTTTGGGCCCGGGATGGAGGAAGGGAGCGCTGGATACCGTGTCTCCCGTCCCGAGGGAGGTGGATGTCACCGAGGCGGGCGAACCTGCGCAGCTCTGGGTTTGGGAAGGACCGAGGTCGCTTCGTTATTTTAGTATTTATCTAACGCACCCCCAATTAGCTTGCAATAAAAAGGAGGCGATGAGGTTAGAAAGCCAAAGGATGCCCCAGACACCCGGCAAAGTCCCGCCGCTGGCCCGTCTCCTGCTCCGGGCTGCCGAGGCTGCATCCACCTTCCCAGGCGCTTCACCCCCTTCTCTGCAACCGAGACACATCCCCTCCGAGTTGCTTCCCAGGGAATCCCGCAGGAAGAGCAGCCGCGAAGAGCTAGACGGCCGCTTTGACAACCCCCTCCCCTCATTAAATCGCAATATTTTAGGCCTCCCCGTACACCGTGGTCGCTCCGACTGTCACCTCAAGATCCGGACCTGGTTCTCCGGCAAAGCGGTCCCAGGACACCCGGGGGCTCCTGCAGCGTGGGGCTGCGAGCGCCGGGGGTGCTGCTACTGCTCCGGCCAGCGATCCCCGGAGAGCAGGGAGAGTCACAGCAAAAACATCCTCAATTAAATTCCACAGAAGGGAGCCCGAGGATGCCGAGACGCAAAAATCTCTAGGGGAAGTGGGAAGGGAGGCAGCGGCGGGTCCGTTCAGGAAGGAGCAGCTTGGGAAAGGCAGCTACGGGCAGGTGCTCGCCTTTCCACCCACCTCGGAGGGTCCCTTCCTGCGGGAGGACGAAGGATTTGCACAACTGCGACCCTGCCGTCTCCCAAGGCACGGTCCGACCGAGGGACCCCCAAACTCACCTCATCCCTGTTGAGTTTCTTTGGCTCCCACCGCCCGGGGCCGAACCCATCCCGTGCCTCTCTCAGCCGGGGGCAGGAACGCTAAAGGAGATCCCTTCAAATTTATTTTCTTTCTCGCCTCCCCCCGAACGCAGAAAGCGCCGTAACGCCCCTCCTTAACCTGCGACTTTGCCGCTAAGGTTTATTCCACGCGAGTCCAATGAGTGAGCGCCCACCTCGGTTTCGGGAACCCGGGACCGGGGGCAGCCCACCGAGCTGCGGGACCCTGGCCAGGACCGGGGCCAGCCCCTGCTGCCCACGGCTTTGGCTTACTCGTCTTTTTCCCCTCTATACTTTGCAACGCCTTCACCCGGCGCTTGTTTTTATTATTATTATTATTTTCCCCAGACAATGCTGGGGTTTTGATTTTTGCTTGGGTTTTGTTTGTTTGATTGATTTCTGTTTAGTTTGTTTGAAAGCTTTGCAAACAGACGGGAGAAAAACCCAATCGGCGTTTCCCTCTCCCAAGCCAGGCAGGGGCTGTTCAGGGGCTCTCTGCTATCAGCTGCATTTTGCGAGCGTTCTCCTGCTTGAGAATATCTGTATAAACCCCAAGCGCGGATTTCCCCTTGAGCGCGCTTCACACAGCAGTGAACTCCCGCTTTCTAGTTCCTGCGATCGGATATTGCAGAATACTAAAAACGAAACCTCCGTTCCCTCGTTTAGAAAAAAAAAATATGAAATCAGCACATATTTGGTTGATGGTTTCCTCCCGGCTTGTTTATTTAATCTGACTGTATGATAGATAGCATCAGATAGTGCCTTTGTACACATTAGGCCATTCTAGGGTTTTTTTTTAAATGGATGAACAAACTCAGCTCGGAAAAGCTGGATAAATGCAGTGCCGCCCCTTTAAATGAGCGGAGATGTTTTTGAGATGTATTACTATATTAGGTGACATGGAACTTTGCATCTCTCATACCATCACTGCAATGTTGGCCAATAGAAAGCTAAAGTCACCCAAAAACTGCCTAGTCCCTCCTTCCCTTCCCTTATGGTCTGGTCCTACCTGCCTCCAGTGCACAAGTCAAGGCTACCCGCGGGAATGCTATGTGCCCCCTCCGTGAGCCCACGCTACACCACTGCTCCAGGTTGGCTTCTCCCCACCTACTTTTCCATGACCCTGGGCTCCGACCGCTGCCCCGCTCTCCTCCGCAATGTTTCCTAGCCCTGTGACAACGACACCCTTCTCGGTCAAGGATATTTTGAACCTGGAACAGCATCAGAGCGGCCTGGCCTCCATGGAGCTCTCCTCGCTGGCCTCCCCCTCCTGCATGCTGGCCACCTTCAAGCAGGAGACCTACAGTGCTGAGCCCCCTGCCCTGCCCGACCTGCGGGAGGAGCTGCCCGAGCCGCCCCCCTCCAAAACAGCCGCCCCCTTCCCCGGCTCCTACTACGTGAAAAGCTACGTGGAGATGGACTCGGCCAAGGAGGCCAAGGCGGACAAGAAAGGTAAAGCCAAGGGCTGCTCTGCGGGGCTCGCTGGTGGTCCTTGGGTGGAGAAAAACAGAGGGCAGGGGGACGGTGACACCCCAGCCGGGGGGTCCCCAGGGCTGCGGGGGAAGAGGGGACAGTGCGGGGCTGCGCCCACCCTCGTAGACCGGGGGAGGAGGAGCGCGGGGAGCGGGAGCATCTTCATCCCATTCCGTGCCCCGCGGTGCAGGAGAGGGACAGACCCCAGATGGGGACCATCCTGCTGACCCCGGGACGGAGACCCACCCGAGCGGGGCCGAGGCCAGGATTCTGGCCAATGGGACGAGCGGGGCTGCAGGATGATATGAGGGGTCTCGTGTTTGTACAGAAATTAGGTGACAGATCTGATTCATAATTCGTTCGGCTGAGTGTGCACCTGTGGGTCGGGCTGGGATTCGGTACAAAGGCTACGTGTGATAAATCCAGGCTGGGGCACAGGCGGTCGCGACTCAAATCAGTGCACGGAGCATCCTTGCTTTCAAACAAACAAAAAAGGCGGAAACTTTGCTAGAGGGACTTCCAGAGCAGAGCACGGCCGGTCCCACTGCCGAAGGAGCGGGTCACAGTGCCGGCCTGCAGGGCTGAGGCACAGGAGGCCGGGGAAGGGCTGGGGAAGAGCCAGGGCTCGCTCCCATTGCACGCTGTTTATTGAACTTCGCCTTATGTTTTTTGCGCCTTTTTTTCCTCCCAATTTTTCCTTCTCCCATTTGTTTTGCCGCAGAGCTGTGTTCCCTGCACAAGAGCCTGGAGCAGGAGAAAAGAGACCTGGAAGATCCCGAGCGCCCCAGACAGAGGAAAAGGAGGAAACCTCGAGTCCTCTTTTCTCAAGCCCAAGTCTACGAACTGGAAAGAAGGTTCAAGCAGCAGAAATACCTCTCGGCTCCAGAGAGAGACCATCTAGCGAACGTCCTAAAGCTCACCTCCACCCAGGTGAAAATTTGGTTCCAGAATCGAAGGTATAAATGCAAAAGGCAGAGACAGGATCAGACCCTGGAAATGGTGGGGATCCCTCCCCCTCGGCGGATAGCGGTGCCGGTGCTGGTGCGCGATGGGAAGCCCTGCCTGGGAGAATCTTCTCCCTACAGTTCGCCGTACAATGTCAGCATTAACCCCTACAGCTACAATGCCTACCCCGCGTACACCAACTACAACAGCCCTGCCTGCAACGCCAACTACAACTGCAACTACCCCTCCATGCAGCCCATGCAGCCCTCGGCGGCCGGCAACAACTTCATGAACTTCAGCGTGGGGGACTTGAATTCGGTGCAGACGCCCATCCCGCAGGGGAACGCGGGGATCTCCACATTGCACGGGATCCGGGCGTGGTAGAGCCGGCCCCGCACCCAGCCCGGCTCCCTCCCTGGACCGCGGCCGAAGGGATGGAGGGGCTCCGGCCGCGCCTGCGAGCCGGGCTCGGGACATTTCCAGGCTGCGGGGGTGAGGACGGTTCAGTGTAGCATCCCGGCGGAATTCACTAACGTGGCGGTCATTTGCAAGGGGAGGTCCCTGGTATTTCATGCGGTGGCTGCGCTCCCTGCGGGGCCAGGCGGGCACCGGCGGGGAGGACCGGACTGCCCGCAGCGCCCAGCCCCTCTCGCTTCCCTTCCACGGGGGTCTTCACCCTGGTAATTTCCCTCCTTCCTACCTACAAACCAGCCGGTCATCTTGCTTGACTTGTTCCCAACAACAACTAGCCAAGCCCTACAACTCTATTTTTTTTAAACTTTTACTTATACTAATTATTATTGACATCCACATTTAATTGTTTTGCACTTCCCGTACGGTTCCCGCTGTTCGTCCAGTTCAGCATCTCTCCACCTCCAGCTCTCCCCTGGGATGCTGCCACGGCCCGGGAGCGGCTCCCCCTGCGCACGGATGAGGACAGACCCCCCTTCCCCACCCCGGCCGAGGGACACAGACCCTCCGGCCCGCCAGGTCCCGTAGGGTTATGCACTAAAACGTGAGTTAGTATGGAAATGCACTGTCCGCCCCTTCCTACGTGTCGCCCTTTGCTGTACAAGCTGACGGAGGTCAGCGGGTTGTCATTAAAGAGAGTGGCTGAACTTTGGCGTCCCTGGCGTTCCTTGCACAGCCCGTCCCGGGGGGGCGGTGGGTGCTGAGCCCCGTTCCGGGGGCTCTCACGGGCCGTCCCTGCCCTCTGCCCCGCTCCGGGAGCCTTTCCCTGCCGCTCTCCCCTGATTTCAGCATCTCCCGAACGGCGCTTATATTTTAAGGTCCTTCAAAAATAACTTTAAAGCCACTTCTCGAGCTCACGGCTCCGACAGGGCCGCTCTGCACCGCCCATGTCCTGACCACCACGCGGGGCTGGGATCGCGACTGGTCCTGTTCCCTGTCCCAGTAGGTGACCCCCCCTGCTCCCAGTCTCCGGAGGCGAGCGGCTTTCTTCCCTGCACGGAAAATTAATGCAAGGGGGGTACCGACACCCCAAGTCATAAACCAGAGGGAACTGTCCCCAGCACACCCGCAGGAGGTTTCTGCAGCCTCTCAGCATCCTGTCCCCAAACAGGGAGAGGGGCAAAGGACCCCCCGCCTGCCTCCGAACGGCCCAGGGGCAGCGAGTGGGGCTTCCCACCGCCCGGGTCCTGCCTCTCCTCTCCCCTTCCCGCAGCCTCTCGGCCGCTTTTACAGTAGTCGCTATCAAATGTCAATTATTGGGAGTGAGAAACAACAAACATTGTAATTCAGCGCAGTCACAACATCCTCTGAGTGTCTGAGACTGTCCGGCCCGGTGACAAGGCGATTAGGGGAACCTGCAACTCCTCCTGCCTTGGCCATATCGGCCCCATCAGTAAACAGGGATGGAGACAGGGTGGCTGTGGCCCTGGGACATGGGATGAAAGGCTGCCGGTGAATGGAAGCTGCCTGAAGCCTCTATCCCTCCCTCCCAAGGGGACCAACCTCACACACGCCCCGAGGTAGGATTGCACAGATAAGGAGCTTCTACCTCCTTCCTATCTCTGAAAATGGAAGAGGAGCCCTGGGTGCTGCTCACAAAGCCCCACATGCAGCATGGAGTGTAGACACCTGTTTGAGGCTCAGGGCCGGGCAAAGGGGGGCCCTTCTGCCTCATTCCAAGGAGAGTCTGTCTCGGGGATACTCACCCCAGAGAGCCACAGGCACATGGGGTCTGTCACCACAAAGGGGACCAGAGCCTGTCAGACTGAAGCAGGGACACAGGGTGGCCCCACAGCTGTGCAATCCAGGAAGAAGCAAAGGCTATTTCTCCTCATTTGAAACCTCTCCAAGCTGGTATCACTGGCTGCATGAAGACTTTTGTCATCTTCCTGCATTGGAAGGATACACAGGCTTCAGCAGATGGTAGAGAGGCAGAGGTTAGACAGAAGATACCCCCCTCTTAAAAAAAGTATGTCTACCTTCCTGAGAGCTCCAGGCAAGGAGCATGGAAGGCAGCAGAAGAAAGCTGAGTTTAAACTCTGCAACTATTCAATATGGGGGAGTCACAGTTTGGAGCCTCAATTTGCCTGATCTGTAAAACAGGCACCAAGCTGCCATCCCACTTCATGCCCCTGATGACACCTACTGCTGAATTCTGCCTCTGCAGAACTTGGCCAGGATCAGAGCACACAGGGAACCCTCAGAAGGCAGGACAGGTCCTGACTTAGCATGGCAGAAGGCACTAAGATCAGCTAAAACTTGAACCAGTGCTTTCAGAAGCTGGCCCAATGCAGGGCTTTTCATTAAGTGTTCAAGATAGTCTCCAATGAAACTTCAGGAAAAGCCACAGGAAAAAGTAACTCCTCACATCAACACAGCACCCTTCTCCACATACTCCCAGCATCCTTTCCCTTCCTCAGATCCCTTATTTTCTTCAAACCTGTTTATTTTCCTCCAGTAATATCTCAGAGCTGCAACTATCAGGGAATCTGAGTGTTCAGTGGGACTTTCCCTGCTGGGCAGGGGCTGTTCTGGGCATCAGCTTTGGGTCTGATTTTCAGGACTTCACTGTGCACTCTCAATGGGGATGAACATATAGCTCCTGCCCACACACTCCCCTCCTCTCCATGCTTCCCTGTTCCTAGGGGAATTGCATCACGAGCAGATGCATGGCAGGATAAGACGGGGGCTCGGAACAGCAGCTGGAGCCTTGGAGCCCGTTCAGAAAGCGATTTAGGCAGAGGACACAGGCACAGCTGGCCGAGCCCGAGGCAGCCCGACCCCGGCAGGGGCACCAGCAGCCACGGATAAAGACCTTCCATTAGCTGGATTAACGGGAAGCGCAAGAGAGATCCAGTAGGAATTAACCCCCAGCACACTGATTTTGGCCAAGGGGGGCTCGCTGTCCTCACACACACATTGCTGCTATTCCTGCCCTCCGGGTCTGCCTCTCCTCTCCGCAGCAGAAACAGCCAGCAGGGTCAGGTGGGGGTAAAAGGTCCGCCCAGGATTCCCAAAAGCACCAGGGCTGCCGGCAAATACCACAGCACGGGGATGTGCTCTCCAGAGCCCAGTCCTCTCAAAGGCTTAGAAAAACTGAATGTATCAAATCTGACACGTTCCTCGGTCTGAGCCTGAAGGGTTTCACATCCCCAGAGCAACACGAAAAGACTGTGCTTAGAAAAGGTTATTCCAGAGGAAACTGCAGGATACTGGCATTTCCCCAGGGAACCTGAAAATAGAGATCCTCTCAGTATTTGAGGGCATGCTAACGAAAGAGCTTTTAATAAGATTCGCACTTGGATTTGATCTCACTTTTTCCACAGAATTTTTGGGGGATTACACAGCCTGGCACTGGCTTTCATTGCTCTGTTTCAGTACAGCTTTTTTCAGTCAGTGCTCCAACTCCACCCGAAGGTAACAGGGCAAGTGCAGCTCAGCACCACTTGTCTTCTTGAGACAAACTGCATATGGTAGGTTTGTACAAACTATTTGGAATTCACACAATTTGTACAGGAACAAGTTGTCAGCTGTAAGGGACTGATACCAAATCCCTTGCCATTAGCAGTTTTGTAGGAACTGAAGTAATCGTTTTTCCTAAATAACATCCATGCAGTTCCTAAAATGTTTTTGTGACCAGAATTTTATTCCTTAAGTTCAAGGAGTTTTCACATCCAAAGTTATTCTCTGGAGTCAGAAAACAAGGATATATGATCCAGGCAGGAATTAGTGAAATGTTTCAGTGTTCCTGAGGAGCCCACCAGGAAAACAACAGATCAACAAGCCTCTCTCCTTAGTCTCCTGCTCCTAATTCATCTCACTGACATCAGTTTAGATCAGTATCAGCAGTAAGTGATTTCTTGTTAATGGGGATTATTAGGAAGAATCAACACCTTTACAATGCCACTCCACATTGTCTCCAAAGCGAGAAAGGGATGGGCTTTCAGACTGGAGTCCGATTTTTCATTCCTGGGTGGTTCCTTATTGCCTACAAAACGAACTCAATGCTACATTTTGATGCAGAATGAGAGGGAAGAGGAGATTTCTCCTAAGCAGAAGATCAAAGACTGGCACTACATTTGTGAAAGTTAATCAATCAAGGTTTAGCAAAGTGACATGGAATACATTACTTGAAAATCTCTACCTGCCTCCTGCAGTCATTTTAAACTCTGTCACTCCAGAGTTTCATTCAATAAGAAGGCCCATTAAGCGACAGGATCATCCTGGCAGTGCATCAGCCGCAGGTCTTTCCTATTGCAGTACTGCAGGGACTTGCCCCAGGCTGGTGCTAGAGCTGCTGAGCAAAAACACGTGAGTTTCTCTGTCTTTGCATAAACGAGCTACTGGAACTTCAAATCACATACAAGTCATGTCAATGGAGTCTGGGTGACTAGGCTAAGACAGAAAATAAACTGTTTCTCAGAGACTGAGCAAGAGGAAAAACTAACAGAAGCCCAGGAAAAGAGATGAACATTCAGAAAACAAAGCAGGGCATTTTTAAACCAGCTTTGTGTGCAAGCAGTTGGTGCACTGACTCCACTTACATATGTCTGCTAAGTCATCCCTGTTTCAAATAACTTTTTTTTTGTGCCAACAAACAATCAGGATCAAATGGCCAAACCACAGGTCTGTAAGTCAGGAGATTGGGTGCTTTCCCCAACTCCATTAGAGAGAGGCATCATATTTGCAACAAGCTCAGCATGGACAGACCCTCAGTCCCCCTGAGCAGGGACCCTGCAGGTGCAGGGGCTCCCCAACACGGCTTGCAGACGTCACTCAATACATGAGCAGTTTGATGTGCTGGAAAAATAAGTTGTCCAAAAGAAAAATTTGTAAGTGGAAAGAATCTTAGTGGCCAAAATAATTTTATTTCTTAGAGTTGGTTGAAATTACTTGGTCCTGGGGAGACATCCCGGAGCTAAATTTGTGGAGATAGGTAGGCTGAAGGTATGAATGACATTGGTGTACAGTGGGCAAGGTCAGGAGTGAACAGGCTCAAATAGCAAAAGAAAAGCAAGTTTGTGTTTCAAATTCTGTGAATTGTTCTATTACTTAGTAACAAACATGAAAAACAGAATTTAGAAAGGCATTTTAGAGTTTTAGTCCTAGAACCAACAAATCTGATTGTTGAACAAATTATTAACTTCCACAGTTACAAACACCTCCTCTCAGAAACATTTTCTAGGTGTCCTGCATATTTGAAACAGGATTTAGTGCTCTGTGCTGCTGCAAGAATACACCAGAGTTTATTTTAGCACAGCAGACATTTCCTAAATAGATTGCACTGTCCTTCAGAAGAAGTTTTGAATAAGTGACAGTACTGGCTCCTAGAAATTGCCCCTAAATCCCATTTTCCTGGCCAGGATGTTTTTGCACCCCTTACTATCTGTGGGAAAGGAAAGCTGCTTTCAGAGCAGTGGCTGCAGTCAGTGGAGGAGCAGTGCACGGACATGTGCACGGTGCTGGCTGTCAGCAGGAGAAGCTGCTAAAAAACAGGACACAAATTCAAACCTATTTCAGTCAAATAAGTAAGTGTCTTACACTTTTAAGTACCAAAAAAATCATAATGAGGACCTACTGCCTGCCTTCAGCAAGTCAGTTCTAATGATACCAAGGAGGTGATTTATGCTCTTTCAAAGGAGGAAAATATAAATCTTGTTTGCCTTGAGGTTTCATGTGCTGCTTCATGCATTGTGCAGTGTCAGCTGCTTCCCTCTCTGCCACATACCCAGAGACAGGTCCAGATCCATCCTGCAATTACACACACTTCACTTTACGGACATGGCTAATCCCACTGAAGATTCCATACCAACACAGACAGGGTACGAGGGCTCAGAGTGGAAGTAGGCAGACATGCTGACACTTGGTTACATTTCTGGCATCCCCCCATGCTGAGGTTCTCATATCCCTCTGCTATTTATTTCTGGTGATGAGGGTTAGAGGAGTTTCCCTACTTGTTCTGGGTCATATCTGAGTTTTTCTGTCCAATTCCATGCCCAGAAAGCCTGTACATCTCTGGGGATTGCAGGAGCCCCCATCCTAGAACCACCAAAAACACAGCCCTGCTCAGAATGCAGGTTCCTCATTGCTGTCTTTATAGACAGCCCTTCTCAAGCAATGCCAAAACAAAACAGAAAAGCTTTACTTAAACCTGGTTCTGAAGACATGAAAGTGCAACTGCTTCTGTAAAAAGAGATGTTCTGCCATATATCTCATCTAACACACACAGGCGTCCAGTGTGCTCATCTGGGACTACAGGCTAAGTTCTCCTTTTAGATGCACATAAGAAAAGTAATAATTAAAAAAGGGGAAAAAACACCAGTGAGAGCTCCTGATCCCTGGCTTCTCTGAGAGTCTACATTTGCCTCATTAGACACCAGTTTAGAACCCACCAGTATTTCACTTTGAGTATTTAATCCTAAATAATTTCTAACCCAATGAAGCATTAGAACTGGAAATCAAATTTCCCTATTCAGTCCTCAGTGGTAACACTTTCTAGACCATTTTTATACATGCAAAGATTATTTCCCATGTAACGAGATGAAAGTAAATACTTGGTACTTTTCCCCACCAAAAAAAAAAAAGAGCCCATGAGAAAATCACCCCCAGTGCAATACACTGGAATGACAGGGACAATTGTAGGTCCATTTCGAAATATCCTCTTTGCTTTTCTGTCTTTCCTGACCACATTTCCAGTCCTATTGGTCTCAGTGTTCTGGTTTTGAAAACACTGCGCTCTGCCCCTTTGATCAGCTACTGAAAAGCCCTTTCATGTCTCACTGTCTTCATTACCTTACATTTTAATTGCTGGCCTTGCACAGGACAGACAGGTGGCACAAGGTCACAGCAGGAGATGATGGATGGCTTTTGGCAGTGTGTGTCCAGACTACACACACCAAAAATCAACCTGTGGGGCAGAACTGAGGGATCTGCTGGGAGGGGATCAGCAGGGCATGCTCAGCATCTGATGGCTGCAGCCACCAAAGACCTATTTTGGGTCCTGTTAGGAAATAATAATGAACTACACATCTTCAGTTCTTTCAGATTAGTATTTCAAAGGCCCCCCACAAGTGTTACTTATCTGAGCACCACCATCCCTGCAGCTACTGGGACCACCATTTCACACGCCCATCAAAAGACACATCCAGAAACAGGAACTGAACTCAAGTTACTCAGAAAACCAGAGTGAAACCCCAAAGTTTCACATCAAAGCTCCTGCACTGATATCTGAGCCCTGGTGAAGATTTCTGAATAAAAGAATACATTTCAGGTGCTAGTCTTGTTTTAAACCCCATAAAAATCACTTGTACACATAGTTTCCCTTGTTTTTCCCTGGAAGATGACAATTTGATTCTTTGGACTACTGATGTACAGGAACCTCAGTTTTGCCTTGACTCCACCTACCTACACTTAAATACCCATCATTCCTAGGATACAGAAGGTTTCTTCTCCAATGCATTTGGCTTGCTGACTTCTTGGTCATGGCAAGGTCTGTTGCAAGGAGAGCTATGCTGGATAGTGAGCACCATTCTGCTATTTGATCTACTCAAACAAGGGGTTGGAAATCACAAGGAGGAAACTACTTCCTACTTACAATAGAAGATATCAGGCTAGAGAATCTCGCTTGTCCTTTTTGGCCTTGAAAACCTTTAGGTGAACAAAGCAGGCTCTCAAAGCAAAGGTTGGATACAAATATGTTTCTAAATGTCATGTAATTCAGACCCAAACTTGATTTCCAAGCCATGATCTCAGTTGTGGGGACATATGATGCTCTTCTAGTGAAAGTCTAGACTGAAGTACAGGTGCCTGAGATTGGAGAGGTCATTTAAGCAATTAGTTCCCACTTACACCATCTTTTTATTTTTAAGATGTAACATCACACAGATTTTGCAGATTTTAGTGTGTGCCAGTTGAAAAGAATCATTCTCTTCAAAATTTGTTATCCTGCTGCTTTCAAATGAAAAGTCTTCTTTGAGATAATTCTTGTTTTATCAACCAAGATAGCAGAATCCCACCCACCTTCTGAGGAGAAGGAAAACAAATAGAAGAGGTTCAAAATCAGTTGAGAAAAACAATGTGGGCCTCGGGACTTTGTCCTGTGTTTTTACTTTTTTCCTTAAACGCAGAACAAATGACTTGTGAATTTTTTTTAGCCACAGAACATTTTGTGGAAAACCTTTGGGGAAAAAAATTAAATAAAAAGATGTCTGTGAAAATACAGCCGTGCAGAGCATACTTTATCTGTGCTTGTCATTGCTGCAGAACCCACTTCTTGTTGCTTTGCTTTGTTTTTCAGTAGACTCAGAGTTGGCAAGACCTTGAAATTGGAAAGACTATTTTGATTGTGACTGACATTTCTTTGTGGTATCTTGAGATGGTCATTTAATCCCACATGTGACATTAAAGAGGCAGAGAGTTCAGGTGAGGAAGAAGGATCCTCCATCACCTGCTAAACACACGCAGGCTGCAAAGATACAGACAGAAATCCCTGCTTCGGATGGAAAAATGGGCGGAGTGAGGGGGGTGAGTGCAGGAAAGCCTTTACCCAGAGAGGAACTGACTTTTCAAAAGAGAAAATGCTTTCTGCTGCCCTGAGCTAAAGATAGGATGGGCACAAGCAGCAGCTTTTTAAAGCAGCAGATCTCACCTTATCACAAATCCCTGAGGAGGGAACAGCACTTCCACCACTGCAGAGTCTCCCAGAGCTCTTCCCCTGCACCAGCATCACCCACAGGGCAAGTTGCTGGTCCTGGGGACCTGGCTGCACCCCAAACACCCTGAGGGACCTTTCTGGAGCAGCTCCCCTGTTATTACCCCAGCATTCCTCTCCTTTATCATTTTGACTTCTGACCTTGAGATGGACAGGGCTCTGCTGTGCCACCATTGCTGCTCCCTGCCTTGGAAAGGCTTTGCAGAAAGGGCATTGTGGTGATAGATTTGTCAAGACCAAGGGTCAAGTTTATGTTGATCTACAGGTGTTAGAAGTGTATTGATCCAATGGTTGAGGTCCCTGAGAGGTCGCCATAAATCCTCAGGGGGATGAAAATACCACATAACTTGCTTGCAGATGTTGCAGAAGGAACCAGATAAAGAAAAGAATCCTCCCAACAAGTGTTAACAGACACTGTTAGAGCAGCAGGTGATGCCACAATGTTATTTTGCTCTAAGCCAGGGTGGTCAAACCTATAAAAAGGTGAAAACATCAAGCAATTCAGGCCCTTCTCAGGGCAAAATAAGCACACTTGTTTCATCTCAAATTGGGATGTCTTTGGCTTGCACAAGACGAGAGACAGCCTTTAGTCCAAACACTTTGCCCTTTCTAGTCAGCACTCTCCACGTGTTTCCCTTTCCCTGATGGTTGTGAATTATACACATCTCAAAAAGTGCTTTTGTGCACATAACCACAGCATGGTTTGGGTTGGAAGGCACCTTAAAGATCATCCTGTTCCAACCCCCTTCCATGGGCAGGGACACCTTCCACTAGACCAGGTTGCTCCAAGCCCTGTCCTTGAACACTTCCAGGGATGGGGCAGCCCCAGCTTCTCTGGGCAACCTGTGCCAGGGCCTCACCACCCTCACAGGGAAGAATTTCTTCCTCATATCCATCCTAAATTCCCCCTCTGTCAGTTTTAAGCCGTTCCCCCTTGTCCTGTGACTCCAGTTCCTGCTGCAGAGTCCCTCTCCAGCATCCTTGTACCCCATTCAGACACTGGAAGGGGCTGTGAGGTCTCTACACAACCTTCTCTTCTCCAGCTGAACAGCCCCAACTCTCTCAGACTGTGTCCAGAGGGAAGGTGTTCCAGTCCCCTTACCAACCTTCTGCACTTTCTCCAACAGCTCCACACCCTTCTAGAATCATTTTAGAATAATAATAATTCACTCAGAAGGAACCTACAATGACTATCTAGTCAAACTCTGTGATCTTGCAGATAGAAAAACCATTGCATCACGTACAGGCACAGCAGACATATAAAAAGAATCTCCTCATCTGAATTTCCAGCTCCTCAGCCAACACTGATGCTGAAGTTCTCCAAAGCATTTGACAGTGACCAGCGTGCACACTGTGACCCCTGGAGCTGGGGACCAGGGACTCTTTCCAGCAGCAGCTCAGGGTTCCTGTAACTCGATGATTTAAGCCCAGCAGCTCTGGCAGAGCGTGATGCTCAATCCCTTTATCGTGTCTCCTCTCCCTGTGGCAGCCAGAGCAAGGGCTAATTTTAAAAAGCAGTGATATGGTGCTGCTGCAGGCACACACGTTGCAGTTGGAATTGAAATAGAAATAGGCATAAACTGCTCTACAATTGGGATATTGTGCAGTGACCATACGGAGTTGAGTTAAAATGCAGCAAGATAACTTATTAACATGTTGAAGTTCAAAAGTTTAAAAATACAACTGGCAAATTTGAGTACAATCTATTTTGAGTCATTCTGGGGATTAATAAAACAAACACTAAAGTAATTTTAATAAGAACAAGTTCATAATCAAACCAAATTTTCACCTGACTCCATTCCTTTGGCAGAATAACCCTTTAACATACTAAATCAAGAAAATGCAAGGCACTGATCTCCTCTCTGGTGAGCAGTGACAGGACTCAAGGGAATGATACAAAGCTGTGTCAGGGGAGGTTTGTGGAGGATATTAGGGAAAGGTTCTTCACCCAGAGAATGGTTGAGCACTCTGGGTGAAGAACTTTTTCCTAATATCCAGCCTAAGCCTCTTCCAACACAGCCACATGTCTCCCATGCCCGACTATGAACCCAATACTGGAGGAAGTTTCAATCCCATCCTCGCTACCTTTATCTGTATTGAGCCCAACCACGCTGAAATTGGCAGGTCTTTGTTCTGCTGGGGCCAGCAGAGCAGGAAAGCAGAACACGGTGCAGAACTTTATTTCACAGTGCTACCTAGTGGTTTCGGGAACAAATGATCAGTTCCTCACAATGCTTCTCCAGACAGAACCTCAGTGTGGAGTAATTACCAATGTGTATCAAATCTAAACTTCCACCACTGCCTAAAATGGGTAGAAACTAAATATTTAAATTTCTGAGAGGAAAAAAAAAAAAAGAAAAAAATTCAAAGAGCACTTGTAAATTAGTCCCAAGGATTTCTGACTGGATATTCACACACACAAGCACATCAACAACCCCACCCCAGCCTCCTGCACCTGCAGCAGATGCCAGGACAGGCAGCACCTTTATGCAATAACCAGGAATTTTCCTACCTCACCACTGCCAGGGATTAGCACAGGGACATGGAACTAATGGCATTCACAGCCCTTCAGAGACTGTCCCTGCCCTTTTCATCCTCTCTCACAGCACCAAATGTCGATGCCAGCTCTCTGACCGGGTTTTGCCAGATTTCCTGCCAGCATGGGGACACTCATCACAAAGAGCAACAAAGCCTCCCCTCCAAAACCCCTTCCACACTCCACTCAAACTTCCCTTTACTCCTTAACAGAGGTTGTTGAACTGACTCGGGGCAGCTCAGTATCACCTCCTTCCTCTCACACATCTGTTAGTCTATACTGATCTATACATTGATCCATACATTTTCCAGCATCACAGATGTCTTGGCAAAGGAGCAGTGCTGTTGTCCTGTGTTTGCCCACACAAAACAAGATTTAGATGCTGCAGCAGCACAACTAAATGAAGTCCTGTTAAAAACTGGCAGGTCAGAGCGAGAGCCAAGCCTGGCAGGATTCAGTGGAAGATGTTAAATCCAAGTATGAGATACAGCTGCTAGACAGGACAGTTTTCCCATATTTAGACGGGGTAGAACAATCCTTGTTTCCCTGGGCAATGCCTGTGATCACCAGATGAAAGGAGTCGTGTAAGTACTAAGTAGTATTAATAGTCACAGGCATAATATATATATATGAGAATAATACAGTCAAACAATACTTAACAGTTATTTCCAATAGCAACATTTGTATAATGCCATTGACACTCAACTGCTGATAAGTTGGACACACTTAAGGAATTTTAATAAGCCTTTGAAAAGCTTTAACTGATGTGAATTAAGCCCCGAGATAATTCAGACGCGGGGCTATCATTCTTCAGTTAAAAATAATTGATCTTGGCTGTAAACGTCACATCTTATGCCCTGGAGTACAAAGGCAAAGAAAATGTCATTTGTCACCAGCAGTGTCTGGGGCTGATGAACACGTTCAGAGAGGAGCTGCTGAGCCTGGGCTGTGCGAGGGACCCCTCGGCTCTGCTCACCCACTGGAACTTCTCCTCCCATGGGGTCACGGACAAGGAACCTCACAGGAACACCACTGAGATACGTGAATTAACAATACACATGTGGTTATTACTACAAAGACACTAACTCCAGTGCCCCAGGCGAGTGCAGAAAGGACTGCTACTATCTTTTGGCTTTAATCCACAAAAATAGCTCTGCTGCCACTGCCCTCTTGTTTTCATCCACAGTTTAGTACTGAACATAAAAAGCTTCTTCTTGTTCTGTACTTGCTGCTTGTTGTTCCAGGAGTTACTCCTTCCTAACTGGCAATTCCTGTCTATCTTTTCCTGAATTCTCTAACAGACCAGAAGCACTTGTTGAAATCTGCAAACCTAAATATTCACACACGACTTCATAAAAATTAATTAACTTGCAGTAATGAGAATTCAAATTCCTGCTTCCTGTTCTTTCAGCATGAACATTACCCAATTTATTGTCTACAAATTGTTTACCATTAAGTCTGTGAAAGATCAGGAAGCAAGTTTAAGTCAAAGTCTTCAACTACCAAAGACAGAAGTATTTTAAACAAATATGAAGACAAAGAGAATGCTTGTGGTGTTTTTTTCCCTCCCCCCCTCCCCTTTATATTAGTGTTTTATTTCTCTCCTATTTTTGGCTGGCTGGTTTTGAATAAGCAGATTACTGGCAACAAACCACTCAGTGAAAGCCAGGACTTAAACTATTTGCATTTTTGCATCAACTATTTTCAAATATCATCTCTGACATGTAAATAAATGGGAATAACGTTATGATTCTTATCAGCATCTGCAATTTTATATCCAAATGAAAAGGAGGAAAAGCAGCATCCTTCTAAGAACATGTCTCAGAAAGGGATTCTTCATTATTTAATCCAAAATACATAGCAGTGATATACTATATAAAACAGATCATTTATATAAATATACACCAATATCCAAAACAGGGGCAGGTTTGCTTCTCTTGGAAACATTGACTTATTATCAGACACAGGACAGGAGACCGACCGGATCAATAGACTTACTCAATATAGAAAAATCTTATCTTCATTTCAGACTGGCTGCCCTTAATGTCAGCACCCAGATGCCACTGACAGAGTTATCTCCCATCAGCAGCAGCAAAAACTGTTTGGTGCTTGGGTGACACCTACAAAAAGCCAATAACCCAAACAGGAAAATTGGGTCCCGCTGTCCACTTCGAAGATAAAGGGAAACCAGGGCACCCTTCCCTGGTCTTAGTGCCTTTATCAGGACTACAAAACATCACTTTGCAGCCCGTGTGGGTTCTGATTTCAACTCTCCAGTCCCCCTGGGACGAAGCAAACTGAAGGACTTGCATGTACAACCAGACCAGAGCCCCGGCGGGGTCAGGTCCGAAAGCGCCCCTGGATGTGACACTCAGCCATCATGCTGTTGAAAAGAAGAAAGCAAAAAGCTTTCATGTTGTTCTATATATATGTGGTTCTATCTATAGGGCCTGGTGTGTGCTGATCCCAGCAGAGACGTTCTCCCTGCCTGCCCTTTGGGCGCTTATCAAGGGCCTGGAGGGACACATGCAGCATTATCACCGGGCCAGGCTCGGAGCAGCCGAGTGGCATTTTCCTTTCATGCAGCCACCGACACCAAGCACGGGGCAAAGCATCCCACAGCACCACGGCACAGCCCCGACCCCGCCTGGCAGGCTCTAGGAGCTGGAGATAAGTGGGATGCAGGAGTCAGCTCTGATGTTGCAGCAGGAGGCGAAGGTCGGGAGTGATAACATCTGATCAGCCTCACGTTGGGATGTTAAAAATAAAAGGAAGACCAAGGGGAAGTGAGAGGCTGTGGTGGTCTTAGGTATGGCGAGATGTCACAGCACCCCAGGGAGATCGTCCCCTGATTTGCTTTTCAACTACAACCCAATAGCTTTTAAAACCTTTCCAGGGCTGCAGGAGCCCCATGATTCACTCAGCATTTTGGTGCCCAAGGCACCACTTTGAGGCAGATGCTTGGCCACGCTTAGCTCTGGCTTTGTAGGGGTACCCAAGGTCCACTCTGAAACCTCAACCCCAGGTGAGCCCAAGGAGGGCTGGAATGCTCCTGCCCCAGTGGTGTAAGTGGGAATAGCCAGTGGGTGAGGATGGAGCAAGACAAAGGGAAACAGGCAATTGTAAATGTTCCCGAGCTCCCATTTAAGCACTTGACTCTTACATGAAAGGCTTAAAATCATGACATCAAAAGCAAATCAGAGCCAAATAAAATTAAAATATGCTTTTTCATGTTTGCTACTGTGAAGATCATATATCTGCTTGTGCAGAATTTGATACTTATCTCATGGTGCCCAAGTCTTGGAGTTTATTCCACATACTGGTTACACTGGTGGAAGCAGCACCCGCCGCTCACAGTACAGAGGAGGGACCTTACCTGGGAGATCAGTGCTGGCTTTGCTGCCCTGAACCAAGTGCATTTACGTGGACACACAGAGCACAACTAGGCAATGTTTTTCAGTGACTTTGCAGAAGTCTGAATAATTATAGACAGTAAAGGACTTGAAAATTGACCACATACACTGAGTCTCTGCTAACTTGAGATTTCAGTGGACACCACAGGAAGGGCCAGGCCCTAAATCAAGTTAATTAAAGATGCCAGTCCCTTCCTTAGACTGCAGCTCTCTCTTTATGTGGAAGGGGGTCAAATCTTCAAGGCACAGTTACAGAGAACCACCAGAGCAACTCTCTCAATCCATCACTCAAAGAAATCAGCACAAAGTCTCCATCACATGTTCCTGTGAGAAAACCAAAACCTCAGCTCAGTGGGACTGTCATTTACCCTGTGGCACAGAGCAGCCCAGACCCTGTTTGTACCATTTTATAGAAGCAAGTAGACAATAATAAAGTTTTCTTAATCAGTGTAACCGCCTCAGGCTGAACAAGTCCACAACCAGCTGCATTAAGCCAGCCCACAAACAGCTTTCCATAGTGACAGGATGATGCAAGAGCCACTGGATTTGGGGTTTTACACAGCTGAAAACCCAGCAGTACAATGGGACAGATGCAGAGATAGCAGAAAGAGTAACAATTGGTTCTGTGACTCACAGCTGCAATTAGTCTATTAGTCAAAGATTCCAGCACAGCCTGGAACTAGAACATGAGTTTTCAGGACTGGGTCATCCCTGATCGGGAAGCAAACACTCAGTGAATATTTGATGTGAGCACAGACCCCATTATTTCCCAATAAGCAGAACTTAAGACATGCATGACTGAGAAATACTCAATGATATAATCAACTGCTGCATTTGATCAGAGAACCAAATATTGTCCTAAAATACAAAGTATGAATACAAGCTCTTTCCACTTCTTTAAGTTAAAATTATTCTCAACTACTGTAAAAATACCATAATTAGAGGTATGAAAAAGGGACAAAAATGGGTCTACAGAGCCAGGCTCTTCAGCCCAGAGAAGAGAAGGTTTCTTACCAAGGGGAAGGGAATCTTATCTACGTAAATACCTGGAGGAAGGGGGCATAGACAGCCAGGGTCTTTGCAGCAGTGCCCGGTGACAGGACCCAAAGTGGAATAGAGGAGAAACTCTCTGAGTACCAGGAATCATGTTTTGGCAGTGAGGGTGATCAAACAGGTTGTGGGGTCTCCATCCTTGAAGATACTCAAAATCCATCTGGAGTCCTGGGCAAAGCTCTCTGTGGTCCTGCTTAAGCAGGGGCTTGGACCAGGTGAGCTCCAGAGGTACCTGCCAACCTCAACTACTCTGTGGCCCTGAGAAACAGGGATAACCAGGAAACTGAACAGCAGCAGAGGAAACTTCCAGTCCTGTTTAAAGGACTAAGTTTAGAAGCAAGGTTTCTGTCCTCACCAACCACCCTCACAGGAAGAACTGCATCAATTTTTCAGCAATTTAAAAAAATTCCTTGGGGGTACTTAGCATTTTTATGGCTCAGCATCAGGACTGTCCCACACTGTTGCTGCTGTTCTGCTCTGACAGCACTGAGGGTGTTTGGTTGTGGTACAAAACTGTTGCCTGTTTGGAGAATGCTCATCTCACCTTTATGGGACTGAAACACAGCAAACACTCAGGCACCAGTGACAAGAAGGGCTCAGTGCACTTTTGCAGCAACATACAAAGACACCACATCTTGGCAAACTGTTTGCTTAAGAATTCTGAGAAAACCACACCATTGTAAATAGGGAGGAGAAGCAATAATAAGCTGATTTCTGCCCCCCGTTTTCAAAGGAGAGCCCCACATATTTGCAGACAAGTATGCACATGCCCCCTGGATATTCTCAGCCCCCAAAGATTCCAGCCTTACTTGCCTGGCTTGCTCCAGGCCACTTGGCATGTGATAGCAGCCACGCACATTTGGCAGAGACATTTTTAGAAACTTCCAGGCTATGAATTCACCTTTCCATTTTGGTAAAGCCAGTTATGTAGAAAGCATTTCAAAAGCACAACTTCACACACAAACTTAACTTCTTCACAATTCTCATGGAAGGGAGAATAAGTAATATTACACTCGTCATTTATTTTCCCACAGAGTTATCCTGTAATATTTCTGTATTTGCTGACACCATAATCAATAATAAAATAATTATAAATCAAATCAGTCTTTTCAGCACAGTTACAGCACACGTTAAAACTATTTCCAGTTCTTTTCCTCCGGTCCATGTTTTATCACAACCACTAAGAGGTGACTCTCCCTGGAAACACACATCTAAGTGCTTAGGAAGTGACCTTCATGCTGCAGATTTCAGGGATGTACTGGATACCTGGCAGGCACCTGCTCCTGCCCACAGGCTTTTCACCACGGCCATGTAGGAATGGAGACCAGGATTCTATCTGCATCCACAGCCCAGTAACCATGTGCTGGCAACACAGACAGATATCCAACAGCACCATCTGGCTCCAAACACACTAAGGGTCAACTTCCAGACATTTTCCCTTTTCCCACAGGTGCTCAGAAAGAGCAAACTGCTCTTAGTGGAGTGGGTTGGACTCCATAAGCAGGACCTGACAGACTCCACACACCTGCAAGCTCTAAACCTCTAAATCCACTGAGGCATCAGAGCTGCCCCATCCTCATCCCTCAGTGGCTCCAGCTGCACAGCCAAACACCATCAGTCCTTTAAACAGCTTCA
The DNA here is from genome assembly GCA_013396655.1 of Campylorhamphus procurvoides. Taxonomy (NCBI): domain Eukaryota; kingdom Metazoa; phylum Chordata; class Aves; order Passeriformes; family Dendrocolaptidae; genus Campylorhamphus; species Campylorhamphus procurvoides. The sequence goes on from WBMV01016006.1 coordinate 983,866, forward strand.
GCCCCCTCTGCCTCGAGGACACAGCTAATGAACCACCACTCAGCTGATGAGTTCATTAACCCACAGCTGCTTGATTGCTGCCAGCTGCCTGTCCCAGCCCCTGAACTCCACCACAAGATTTCAGGCTCTTTTTAAGCTCATAGTGGTTCCTTACTCCTTGTTTGAAAGAAGTGTTATTCTTCAAATGAAAAAGATTTTTACTGCAACTGTTTTATGACAGTAAATCCCACTGTCGGCTTGGAGAGACCACATGTGGTACCTGCTGCCTGTTGGGGAGGGATGGCCCAGGGTGTAACAGGAGCACTCCAGCTTTCTTTCACCTGTGTATGAACCCTCCTGCACAGCCCTGAACACTTCTCCAGAGCCCTCGCTCTTTCTTTCTTTCTTCCCAAATACTTTCTGCTTCTGCAGTCATGGAGTTCTTGGCCTTAGAAGGGCTCCAACCCCTGGCCCCCAAGTCATGCCCAAGCCCAAAAGTGCAGAGGGAACAGAGGCCATCCCCTTCTCACCCTCTGTGATGGCTCTGCTGTACTTCAGGGCAGACTTGAAGGGTGAAGCACCTAAGAAAATACTATCCCCTTTCAAAAAAACCAGTGTGATGCCATTTTTTACCCTTCCCAACACAACCTTAGGCACACAGCAGCAAGACCCCAAGACACACCATCCTGTGTGCAAATATAAATCCTTCTGCAGACACAGAAAACCTGCACAGAAACAACTTTCAACACTTCTTGAACGAGACAACAAAAATCCAGACACAACCACCTCTTCTTTCCCCAGTGTTGCTCCCACTCACTTATTCAAAAAATGAGATATGAAGCCCCACCTTCAGGCCAGGAGCAGAGTCTGTAGGTGAGGAGCGAGGCAGACACCACACTGCAGTGTGGAGGGAGGGTGTTTGAGCACACCCACCCAGCCACCCCCAGCTGTGGCCTGTCAGGGCTGATTGGGGCATCCCCTGTGCCAGGAGGGATCCAGGGCACCACCACAGCTCTGGCTCTGCTCCAGGTGGAACCACTTGATTTGGTTCACCCCACATACTATTTGCTTCACCAAATCACCCTTCTTACCCCAGTGAGGAACATTTATCTTGCTGTCTCCACTGATTTTTCTTTCCAGATCTGTGGTCCATCAGGAGCCTGGATATTTTCTGGCTGCCTATGGAAAGAAATGATTCGAGTGCCAAGTACTGCAGATCAACCTGTGGCATCCTGGGATGGGGAGAAGGGGGTAACTCTATTCTTGCCCTCTCCCAAAAGGTCCAGTGGTCCTTTATATTATTTTTCACTAATTCCCTTGTCTCTCAGGACTACAAAGGTGATCAAGCCTCAAACTTACATTCTACAATTTGCTTGATGTCTTATTTCTTAGGATACATGTAGCACTGCCTTTTTAAAAAGTTACTTCTAATTTCTAAATTAAGGCAGTATTTAACCACTTTGTGAGAATTTCCTAAACAGAATGTCAACTTTACCAGCCACCTCAGAAGAATCAATGAAACATCAACTTTAAGAACACTGCAGTGCAGTTCTTGGTACCTCAAAGCACTATGTGAAGTGTAGCAGTTGGTATTTATGTTCTTAATTCAAATAAACTTATATTACTAAAGCAGAAGAGATAGGGAAGGTAAAGATTTTACTGAGAAGAGATCACCTGTATGAACAAAACACCCAACTTTCAAATGTACAACTTAGCAGTATTTTGCAAATATAAAAGCATTAAGTGAAATTTTATCAAGGAGCAAAAAGCCTTTTGATTTCTCAAATATATTGTGTGAATTGCTAGTAACAAATGGGGTTCCCATTTTTGATTTGGCCAGAGCCCTTCTCAAGGCCAGAGGAGCAGAGCCAGGCTGCACATGTGTTATGCTCCCAGAAAAAACAATCCATAAGCAACCACTGCTACTAAATAAGAATTTTTACACTGGAAGGCTCTTTCAACCCATCAGACTTTGTTTTTAAACAAAACCATGTTTACATGAATACAATAAATAGTTTATTAATGGAATGTATGTGGATTTCTCTCTTCCATCGTTCCTCTTACTCTCAGCACTTTACACACAGATGCCAGAGCCGTTTCCAGTCCAAGCCACGGACAACAGTGAATTTCAAGGCAAAAAACAATGAGAGGTTTAAAGTTCAGACTGGCACCTTTGAGCAACCAGTTCCTCAAGTGTTTGATTCCCACAAATCTAAAGGCAAACGAGCATTTCTTCTTTCCACACCGTGATCCACCTGCTTCTTCCCAAATCCTGCTCATTTAAGATCTTCTGAGGGAGGTCACAAGCTCCACAGGGACAGCATAAAGTCCTGCCTGCTCCAACGCTCCTCCAGCTATTGCAACATTCCTTTACTAATTTCATTTTAAAGCCCCACCATTATCAGCCATCTCTTTCTGATTCTTTTTTTTAATAGTTCAGATTAGTGCTGGAATTTTACAAAAATGGAAAGAGTCTTTTCTTCAAGATATAGAGCACGGTGGCCAGGAACAGGGCGAGGGCCAGGAAGATGAGCAGCTTGTCTGTCAGCTCCCTGCGGTTGTACTTGGTTATCAGCTTCCGCCCCAGCTGAATCGTCCCAGACATCGACTTGAATTCCTCATTTGCTTCCAGGATGGTTCGTGAAGAATTGGCTGAAATTAAGTGGGGGGGGAACAATTAAAATCAGCCAGTTGTGCTTCAAAAATACACAGCTATGTATGCAAGGATGAGATATTTGGCAATACAGAGAGCACCCGAGAGATCCTGCTGGGTCAGACTGACTTGTGGGTGAGACACACACAGACTGTTCTCACAGTTGTCAGAACTCAGTGGCGCTAAGGAAAAAGGCAAAGCAAAGTAACAGCACTGAAAAGCTTAAAGACCTACTAAAGTTCCTGAATTTTTAGTTTTCAGGTTACCAGGTCAAATCTAGTTCATGTTTTTCAGTCAGTGCTGAGACTTGGCTGGAAGCAGAGTGAAGTCAGAATGGTGCAAGAACCACGAACTGAAGAGAAAGAAATCACCAGCACTATCAGCAGCAGTTCTGGCAACAGCAGGACAGGGCAATATTCGAATATATTAATTGCACAACTGAAACTGTTCCCCCAAACCAGAGCAGTAAATCAGTGTGATTCAGATGGGCTTGCAAAAAGAGAAAGAGCAGCATGCAGCAGTAAGAGAACCTTAATAGGATGACAACGATCTTAATTTTTGACAATTTTTTGCCTAATAAAAATGAGAAAAGTCAACTACAAGTGTGTTGAATAGTCTCAACTTCTCTTTCCCTGTGAAAAAACAAACAAGCAAACAAATGCCCCAAGCTCCTCAGCCTTTCTCCTTTCATATTACTCAATGAAAGCAAAAGCCCTGGAACTCCCTTCTTCCTCCACTACAGAATGCACAGCCTGTAGGACAGTGAATGCTGCAACACTCTACACCGCCCAGATTGCTTACAGAAGGGTCAAATCCAACACTGTCTAGTTCACAAAAACAAGCAGAGTAGAAATAAGTCTGCAGTATTTTGCAAAACATTTTGTCTCATCACATCCCATTTCAGGAGGCATTTTGATCCAAGTGAAAACAGAAAACTTGTTTCCCAGAGCTAAAGACAAAGCAGAGCCTCTCTGCTCCACAGCCTCACTCACTTCACTAGCATCCTAGTGAAGGACTTGCTCAGAAAAAAGGAATTCTAACTGCTAACTCAGAATTTGCAGTTGGGTTTTGAAAATGACCTTTGATAGTTTTTCCCTTGACAAACTCCAAGTGCTGTTGTCAGGGTGAAAAAGCATCAGCCAAACTGTCTTTTTAACTGGAGAAGGAACATGCTGCTTCTGCAGGAACATATCATGTCCAGCTGCCACCTCAGACAGGACAGAAAGCAAGGAAGATAAAACTACATTATTTATCCTCATCTTTAAACTGTTCCCTCTTCTGCCCAAAAGCACAACTAGGAAGAGGCCCAGGCAGCACAGACTCAACTTTCAAATGCTTCATGAATCACCAGTTCTGACAGGTTACTTGATTTATTGGTTTAGGAGTCTAAGCCAAAGAACTGGGTGAAATCTTGGTTTCACAGTCCCTGATGCACTGCTGACAGAGCAAGTGACCTCAGGTTCAAGTCACTTGATCTTCTCGTCTCTCAGTCATCCCAGCTGGAGCCTGGGTGGAAACAGCCTTCCAGCCAGACTCCTTCCTCTGTGTATGGACTTGCACCCATGCTTTTATTTTCTCTGCCATGACCAAATCCATGACAGGACAGTGGCACAGAATAACATCACACACCCTCTTGGCACTGTGTGAGCTCACATTGTTTTTACAACTGTGTTTATGTGAAACTGAAACAAAAGCTCCTCATCCTGACCCCTTTTCCTTTTCATAATTATGAAACACAAACTCCAACAAACAGCTCCACACAAAGTACACTACTATTTCCTGTTTATGTCCAACTGCCACAGAAGTTCTGCTGGGCAGTCCTAAATTATCACTGTAGCATGCTCTCCTACAGCAAAGCAGGTTTCCACTCTGCTCCACGTTTGTCAGTTTGTCTCTCCCCATTCTGATAGAACAGCCAAAAGGTGCTTCCATCACCCAATCCATATCCAAAGTACCATCTGTACCTAAGGTCTGCACGGTCTCCTCACTCTGCTGCACTTGCTGTGACATCATCCTGCTGATGCTCATCAGACTCTCTGTGATGTTACTTGCACTCTCTGCCAGGCTTTCCTTTGTAGTCTTCCTGAAAAGGGGAAAAGTAAGGCAGGAAGGGATAAAATTATTTCTTTGGGTGCTTTGGGAAAATACTGCTGCCAGGGAGCCTGGCACCAGACATCTGTGCCAGTGTATGAAAGACACAACTAGTTTTCACTGCATAAGAAACTCAGATTATCTTCACTAAGCAAACAAACAAACAAGAACTTTTTAAAAAAATCACAAAATATTAAAGTCCTGAGCCCAAAAAACCAGCCAGTGGCTCAGAATCATGGGCCCATATTTCACTACTTACTCATCCAGGACTGTGTAACTTGGAGCTGCTATGGAAGCACTAATACAAACTACTTTATTATCCTGGGCATACCATTTGCTCCTTTCCATATACAACTTATACACAGCTACATCCAGGTCTGCATGTGAAAACAGCTTGGATAATGATCTATTACTCATTTAGAATCTTGACTGGAATTAATGTAAAAGTTGGCAAGAAAAACTCTAATTGCTAACTTACCCCCTTTTCTGCTTAGACATACCAATGCCAAGAAAACCTGAAATTATCACAATCCTTAACAATTCAAATCTTCACAAAAGGGAAGGAAATCCACACAAAAGAAAAGCCACGTTCCAGATATAATTAACTTTATGTCACTTCCATTTAAAACAAGCGAATACAGCAGACACTGTTTGAATTTCAGACTACAGTGGGACAGTCCTGATACCTTTGTCTTAAGGAGTCTCTTCCCTGCAGCAGCTGATCTTTCTCAGAGTTGTCAATAGCAATTTTGCAGGCCAGGTTTGCCTTCCTCCAAGCTGCCTGATTGCTGAAATNTGGAGAAGGAACATGCTGCTTCTGCAGGAACATATCATGTCCAGCTGCCACCTCAGACAGGACAGAAAGCAAGGAAGATAAAACTACATTATTTATCCTCATCTTTAAACTGTTCCCTCTTCTGCCCAAAAGCACAACTAGGAAGAGGCCCAGGCAGCACAGACTCAACTTTCAAATGCTTCATGAATCACCAGTTCTGACAGGTTACTTGATTTATTGGTTTAGGAGTCTAAGCCAAAGAACTGGGTGAAATCTTGGTTTCACAGTCCCTGATGCACTGCTGACAGAGCAAGTGACCTCAGGTTCAAGTCACTTGATCTTCTCGTCTCTCAGTCATCCCAGCTGGAGCCTGGGTGGAAACAGCCTTCCAGCCAGACTCCTTCCTCTGTGTATGGACTTGCACCCATGCTTTTATTTTCTCTGCCATGACCAAATCCATGACAGGACAGTGGCACAGAATAACATCACACACCCTCTTGGCACTGTGTGAGCTCACATTGTTTTTACAACTGTGTTTATGTGAAACTGAAACAAAAGCTCCTCATCCTGACCCCTTTTCCTTTTCATAATTATGAAACACAAACTCCAACAAACAGCTCCACACAAAGTACACTACTATTTCCTGTTTATGTCCAACTGCCACAGAAGTTCTGCTGGGCAGTCCTAAATTATCACTGTAGCATGCTCTCCTACAGCAAAGCAGGTTTCCACTCTGCTCCACGTTTGTCAGTTTGTCTCTCCCCATTCTGATAGAACAGCCAAAAGGTGCTTCCATCACCCAATCCATATCCAAAGTACCATCTGTACCTAAGGTCTGCACGGTCTCCTCACTCTGCTGCACTTGCTGTGACATCATCCTGCTGATGTTCATCAGACTCTCTGTGATGTTACTTGCACTCTCTGCCAGGCTTTCCTTTGTAGTCTTCCTGAAAAGGGGAAAAGTAAGGCAGGAAGGGATAAAATTATTTCTTTGGGTGCTTTGGGAAAATACTGCTGCCAGGGAGCCTGGCACCAAACATCTCTGCCAGTGTATGAAAGACACAACTAGTTTTCACTGCATAAGAAACTCAGATTATCTTCACTAAGCAAACAAACAAACAAGAACTTTTTAAAAAAATCACAAAATATTAAAGTCCTGAGCCCAAAAAACCAGCCAGTGGCTCAGAATCATGGGCCCATATTTCACTACTTACTCATCCAGGACTGTGTAACTTGGAGCTGCTATGGAAGCACTAATACAAACTACTTTATTATCCTGGGCATACCATTTGCTCCTTTCCATATACAACTTATACACAGCTACATCCAGGTCTGCATGTGAAAACAGCTTGGATAATGATCTATTACTCATTTAGAATCTTGACTGGAATTAATGTAAAAGTTGGCAAGAAAAACTCTAATTGCTAACTTACCCCCTTTTCTGCTTAGACATACCAATGCCAAGAAAACCTGAAATTATCACAATCCTTAACAATTCAAATCTTCACAAAAGGGAAGGAAATCCACACAAAAGAAAAGCCACGTTCCAGATATAATTAACTTTATGTCACTTCCATTTAAAACAAGCGAATACAGCAGACACTGTTTGAATTTCAGACTACAGTGGGACAGTCCTGATACCTTTGTCTTAAGGAGTCTCTTCCCTGCAGCAGCTGATCTTTCTCAGAGTTGTCAATAGCAATTTTGCAGGCCAGGTTTGCCTTCCTCCAAGCTGCCTGATTGCTGAAATCACAAGAGCAGAGTGCTGTAACATAATGGTAACACTTGGCAAGCACAATTATCACAAAGCAGGCACTGCTGTAACTGAGCACCCCTGGTATGTGCACACACCCTCACAAACCACAGAATCATTTAGGCTGGAGAAGGCCTCTGAGAACACCGAGGCCAACCTGTGACCAATCCCCACCATATCAACTGCACCAGAGCACTGAGTGGCACATTCAGCCACTCCTTGAACACCTCCAGGGATGGGGACTCCACCACCCCCCTGGTCAGCCCCTTCCAATGCCTGACAACCGCTTCCATGAAGAAATTCTTCCTGATGTCCAGCGTGAACCTCTCCTGTAACAGCCTGAGGCTGTTTGCTCTTGTCCTGTCCCTTGCTCCCTGGGAGCAGAGCCCAATTCCCATGTGGCTCCCCACTCCTGTTAAGGAGTTGTAGAGAGAGAGAAGGTCCCCCCTGAGCCTCCTTATCTCCAGGCTGAGCCCCCCCAGCTCCTCAATTTCTCTATATTACACCACAGAGTAACAGTATACTATCACAACATTACTTTTCCTCAGTGTATCGTTTACAGAGCAAGGGAAGAAGAAAACTGTGCCAGCTGTTGAATGACAGACTCTCAAGCCACCTACTTGGAGCTCAAGTGCTCAAAAGGACAGACCAGTTAGGGAGCCAGGACAGGAGACTGGAAAGGAAGAAAGATTCGTATCCTTTCCACCCTTCACCTCTTGGTCTTGGGCAAAACACATCAAGTCAGCAACTGTATTTGCAAAACAGGATCTGAGCGGTGATTTACCNCCCAATCCACAACTGGGACACCCCAAACCCACAGCCGGGATTCCCCCAAACCCCACAGCCGGGACTCCCCCAAACCCACACCCGGGACCCCCAAGCCCCTCACCTGGATGCAGCCGCGGAGATGTCGGAACTTCTCCTTCACGGCGTTGTTGAGCTCCGTGAGGGCGCTGAGCGGCCCGGGGCAGTCCCGGATGTCCTGGAACACAGCGGCGCTGTCAGTGCGGCTCTGCCCCGTGCCCCCACACCCGCGGGGGTGGCCGGGGGGCCCGGGGCGGTACCTGCACGGCCGCCTTGATCTCCAGGTNGCCCCTTCCAATGCCTGACAACCGCTTCCATGAAGAAATTCTTCCTGATGTCCAGCGTGAACCTCTCCTGTAACAGCCTGAGGCTGTTTGCTCTTGTCCTGTCCCTTGCTCCCTGGGAGCAGAGCCCAATTCCCATGTGGCTCCCCACTCCTGTTAAGGAGTTGTAGAGAGAGAGAAGGTCCCCCCTGAGCCTCCTTATCTCCAGGCTGAGCCCCCCCAGCTCCTCAATTTCTCTATATTACACCACAGAGGAACAGTATACTATCACAACATTACTTTTCCTCAGTGTATCGTTTACAGAGCAAGGGAAGAAGAAAACTGTGCCAGCTGTTGAATGACAGACTCTCAAGCCACCTACTTGGAGCTCAAGTGCTCAAAAGGACAGACCAGTTAGGGAGCCAGGACAGGAGACTGGAAAGGAAGAAAGATTCGTATCCTTTCCACCCTTCACCTCTTGGTCTTGGGCAAAACACATCAAGTCAGCAACTGTATTTGCAAAACAGGATCTGAGCGGTGATTTACCGAAGTCAGACTATCTCTGGTTACAGGGCACCTGGGAACAGCACCAGCTGCCCGACCCACCTGAGCATTTGTTTCTTGTGGTTCTCCACCTCCCGCAGCAAGGCCTGTTTCTCCGACTCCTTGTCCTGCTCCTTCGCCATCTGCTCCAGTTCCTTTGGCCGAGAGCACAAACCCCAAACCCTCATCAACCACCTGCAGCTCACACACCCCGGCCACGGAGGGAATTCAGAGCAGATTGACCAGATAAATCCCCAGTGCAGAGGTGAAACGCCTTCACCTCCAGCTGGGACCTCCCCAAACCCACAACCGGGACCCCCTACCCAAGGCAGGGACCCCCCAAACCCACAGCTGGGACACTCAATCCACAACTGGGGCCGCCAGCCCAGTGCAGGGACCCCCAAACCCACAGCTGGAACACTCAATCTACAACTGGGACCCCCCAAACCCCACAACCAGGACCCCAACCCGAAAGCCAGGACACCCCAAACCCACAGCCGGGAGCCCCCCAAACCCACACATGGGACACTCCCCAAACCCAAAGCCGGGACCCCCAAGCCCCTCACCTGGATGCAGCCGCGGAGATGTCGGAACTTCTCCTTCACGGCGTTGTTGAGCTNTGATCCACTGGGAATGGGTGAGATCCATTGGGGATGTGGGTGAGATCCACTGGGAATTGTGTGTGAGATCCACTGGGGATGTGTGTGTGTAATCCATTAAGGGCCACATCCAGTCGTTCCCTGAGCACCTCCAGGGATGGGCATTCCACCACCTCCCTGNCTTGACGATCTCCTGGTGGCAGACCCGCAGCGGCACCGCCATGGCCGCCATATTGCCCGCGCACCGCGCACACCGCGCATGCGCAGCGAGCACCGCGCCCCCTGCCGGCCGAGAGGGGGAGTGAGTGAGTGTGTGATCCACTGGGAATGTGTGTGATCCACTGGGAATGTGTGAGATCAACTGGGGATGTGTGTGTGTAATCCATTAAGGGCCACATCCAGTCGTTCCCTGAGCACCTCCAGGGATGGGCATTCCACCACCTCCCTGGGCAGCCCCTGCCAGTGTCTGACAACCCTTCCATGGGGAAATTCCTCCTGATGCCCAGCCTGACCCTCTCCTGACACAGCTTGATCCCATTCCCTCTCCTCCCGTCCCTGTTCCCTGGGAGCAGAGCCTGACCCCCACCTGGCTCCCCCCTCCTGTCAGGGAGTTGAAGAGAGTGAGTTCTCCACTGAGGAGCCCCAGGTTCACACCCAACATCCTCCTGAGGTTTCTGGGTGGACAAACCAAGGGCAACATTGTGTGCAGGGTGGGACAACACAAGGTCCCCTCTGTTCCCCCACAACAAGAGGTACAGCAACAGCCCTTCTCTTTTTCCACAAATTCCTCCCTGGTGTTCCCTCTCCTGCCCTGACTCTTTGGGTGAAGGTGTTGGAGACCATTTTCAGGGGCACTGCAGGATGACAGCTGGATGACCCGATCGGCACCAGTCCAGCCTCTCCTGCTGGTCCCACCAGGCTGATCCAGCAGCCCTGAGAGGCATCTCCTCGCATGAGGAAGGAAAAGTGTTCTTTTCTTACCTCTCATCCTTTCCAAAGGAAAGTTCCTGAAAACACCAGGAAATCAAAAGCACGCACTTCTAGGGAACAGATGAAATTCACTGCCACTCTACACACACAATAATTCGAGACAGTATTTCCTCCACAATTTTTATTTTAAATTACAAAGGATGTTGCATACATTGATGAATTTGTATCTGAATAGAAGTGCTAGGGATCAAGGGTGACAGAGTAAACAAAGTCAATAGTTTAATTGTGCCTCTTTTCAAAAAAATAAAACTGCACAACTATTAACCAACATTAAACATTGCAACTCTTAACAGATCATGCTTTGAACAAGGTAAATTTATTTTCTAACAGAGACAAGACTTTCAGTAAGTTTTGCTGAGCTCCAGTTGGAAGTTGATTATAGAATATCAAGGACAGCATTACAATCATGACCCCAAGCATAGGTGGAACAGGATGCCATGTTTTGTTTAAAATACCTCTTCTTATTTTTTTTGCATCTGCATGTGTCATCAGCCTTAAGAGTTCACCCAACCACAAATACTGAGCAGTAAGTTTTCACTGGGGGATACATGATTCCAATCAGAATGTATGAATATCCATCATTATAAGAAAGATTAATAAAATTAAGTTTTACTACTAGACTGTGTTCCCTAATCAGAAGATTTTGATAGGGTGGAATGTGCTTTTGCCAATACCAAATCCAATCCAGTAGTTTTCCATATAGGAAAATTTGACTTACTAAAACAATCAACTATAAAATACTTTTAAACCCAGAAAAAACTCTGAATAATGATGTTATCTAAAAGTTTGGAGTTTTATTTCTTTTGGGGGGATGGGGAAGAGAAAGTGTGGCTTAAAATACCTCTGGCTCTACAGCTCACTAGAGAGACAATACATGCAGAGTCAGTATTTGCTCCTGTGGAAGTTCATGAATGTCTAAGAGGCTGAGGATTGTAATTCAGAATGCACACACACAACTTCTAGAAGCACTGGGGGGAAAAACATGGCATATTGTGAAATGTAAATTGTAGAAAGGTAGAGACATTTTTGTATGCTGCAAAGAAGATACAACCTAAAAAGTGCCATCTTTGATTAATGACATTTAAGAATCCCAATTTACACTGGGAGATATTCAAGAGTGGTGTTTTCTCAACATACTAATGCCCTTAATACAGTTACCAGAAGGATCAGTCACTGAGTAACTGTCTGAAATGTACTTCACACGATCCCTGGGGTAAACAAAATAAACCTCAGCTGTGTGCAAGGCTGTGCCAATAAGCCAAGACCACATCTAGCAGCACACTTCACTAGGTGATTCCAACTGAAGCCTTCAACTTAAAAAGGAAATAATATCATGATTAGATGCACTCTTGAAACTCAGGTCTCAAGGCCAAATACAGATCCTGACATTCACGGTCCACAAATGGGTTGTGCCTCAACAGAATTTCAGGAAGACGAGCAAGCACATTTGAGGAACAGAATTGCATTTGCTATTTCTGCTGAAGGCAACTTGTACACAACCCTTGGAAATTCTCCTGATAAAACCTTTTAGAGCCTTAAAAAAATAGCCATGTTTAAATGGTTTATGGAAAAGAAAAGCACATCCAGTCATTATACTTTGTGAATAAGCTAACTGTTTTATTAATGAAGGCAAATATCAGATAAATACTGGGGGAATCATTTAAAAATAAACTTAAAACTGACACCACTCTATTTCAGAAGTGTCTGGTTGCTTTTAAGTTACTTAAAAGGCCTTTAATCCATTTTAGGTTGTGTTTTTTCTTTGTTTGCTTTTTTTTAAAAAAAAACCCCAAACTTTTCCCTGGCCCTCTTAGTATGGAAAAAAGTCAATCTACAAAGAATTAGGAACTGAACACAGCTGAGCCTGATTCTCACATCAGCTTTACAGCACTGCAACTTTATTAAATCACAATGATTTCAACTGGTATGATAAGAAAATCCAGCCCATCCACACGTAAACATAGCTTTAGCAGTAAGTCTCTCTCATCCAAAAAAGAAAAGTACTCAGCAAGTATCAGTACATGTGTTCAATAAACCAGAAAAGGAAGCGTTAGCAAAAGGGGTTTCGGGCTAAAAAACACCCTTCATGAGCACCCCCACATTTTGCAAGGCCATTCAAAAACTGGTCTTCCATATAAATAGAAAAGGACTAGTGAGAGAAACTGAAATCAGACCTATCGGCACTCTCTTCAGTTCTGAATCTGTTTCAGAAGGTTTGACAAGTTCAGAGGGAATGAAAACCATTTAGTTCTAGATGTACAAGTAAGGCACAATATAAAGCCACATCATCATCTGTCATGAAGGAAGTGGGGAAGGACGAGGGTCATACATGGTACAGCAGAACAAGCAGCCCATCGATTCCAAGTGTGGCACCTACGTTCAGACTGACGAGATCTCGACAAGAGCAGTTATGACAGCATGCTTTTAATATGGAAACAAATCCTAGAGAATCCAGTGTATCAGAAAAAGGAAGAGCTTTTCTTTGTATTAAATCAAAAAATATATCATCGTTTTTGGATATAGGATTAAAAGTGAATATTCACAATGCCTACACTCAAAAACAAACAAAAAAACCCAGGACTTCATTAAGATCCACATACCATGTATGAACACTGAAAATCTTTAGAAAATGGTCTTCTCTAAAGATCACCCAAAAACGCATGCCACAATTGCCAAAAAACAGAACATGTACATTTGTTGGTTTTTATACCCTTATAAGATTCTTGTTTGTGATAAGTATACACTAAATGTATATATTTTAATGACACTAGAGGAAGCAGATTGTTACTGGCATTAAAGTACAACCATTTCTAGACGGTTTAAATGCCACAGAGTCCCCTGGTTAAAATGTAAAGCTGCACAGCTTGCCTATGTCACCTTTATGATAAAGTTAAACCAGCAAAAGGTCTTATCTTTACTCTACATTTTACTGCCAGGTTTTATTTATCTCAAGTATCGCTGCAGCATTCTGACCAGCCCAGAGTTAGCAGCAAGTGGCAGGAATCATATAAAACGCAGTTTCTTTTTTTTTTTCCTCTTTTCTTTTTTTAAACAAAGTGCTTTTCTAAGATATACATACATATAAATAGTTACAAAATAAAGTGTCAACATTAAAAAGCTCAACTATTTCAAAGCTTTAACTTAAAATAATACATAGGAAACACTGAAATGCGAGGGTATGGAAACTAAAGATTCAAAGTCTACCTTGAAATGCGAGACCAAAAATCATCGTCTGGTTTTCAGACAAAAATAAAAAGCTATAAAGTTGTGTTTGCCCAGTATTTCTGGGCAGTAAAAAAGGGGCTTTTTAATACCATGTCAGTTTAATTTGTTACGGAAGTTTTTACCTGATTGCAAACTGCTCTCTGTTAATGTTTAGAAATGCTGCCTTGTCTGCAGGGTTTGGATGGAGCACAAGGAGCTCTGGGATCCGAGCAGTCCATCGGAAAGGGACAACAGTGTGCCAGCCCTGGTACAGACCCGGCCTGAACTTCAGGAGACATTCTCTGTCGGGGTTTTATGGGCCATCTGCAGCTCCAGAATAACTGCAACAACTACAATAGGAATACACCAGACCCACTGTGTAAAGCAGCAGCCAACTCTCACCTCACCCAAACGACAACAACACAAACACCTCAAACGAAAACACCCACATTCCACTCAGATTTTGCAAGTCTTAAGTGGATTTACAAAGTTTTGCTTAAATTGCCCTGGGTATTTGTTCAGTCTCTTGTAGGAAAGACTTTCTGTACAGCTCAGTAGTGGTATTTTGGCCTCCTCCTCCCTTTTGAGTCTTCCAAAATATTAGGTACAAAGTAAGCTGTGTGCACACGAGTGTGGCAGGGCCACCACCTCCATCGGCCACTCTTACTGCACTGTTACCGATTCAGGCTTTTTTTTTATAGTACAAGCTTGGATATAAAAATAATCTACTTATAAACAAAAAGGAATCACAGTACAAACAAACTTAGACAAACTAGAAATGAAGTGGAGAAATTCCCCAAAGGGAGTGGGGAGAAAGCCTTCATGGACTTTTGCATTTTTTTTCAGCAGCTACATTTGAAAATATTTGGTATTTCTATTTTCAGTAAACAGTGTTTTGTCATTTTTAAATAGGGAGAGAAAGAACAGGGAGGAAAAGGTGGGGGGGGTCCATGAAACCAGAGAATGATCTTGCCTTGAGATAAAGGACTTTCTCATCAAAGGCTAAAGCTTTTAATCTGTACGTTAACACTGACTACAAAGCCGACTCTTATTAGCAGAAGAGCAAATAAGAACTGTGTCTTAATATTCCTCAATCATAGAAACTACTGAATTAACAAGAATAAGTCACATATAAGTCTGAAGAAGCTAGTTTTGAAATACCTGTACAAAAATATAAAAGTCTATAAATTTTTTTTCGTTTTGTTTGAAGCCTGTGTTGATCCTTGGAAACATCACATGCATAATAATACATCAACTGGAAAAGTGGCAACTAAGGAATTAGATATTTGTAGCTCTTTTTCTTTTTACATATATACAAGTTACAATAAAAATAATTTTATTTTGGTTGTTTGGTGGAAGTATACTACAACAAGCTAAATACTTTTTTTTTAAATTCTCAAAGTTGAAAACTATTTTACCAATAGCTTACTAAAATCCAAATATATTAAAATCTCCTACAGTAAGTGCAGAGAAAAAAGATTTAAAGACTCCAAGACGGCCACCAACTTATCTACCATGGAAGCGAACTACAAGAACAGCAAAATAATATTGTTATGTATGAATGCTCCTTCTGTAGATAATTGGACCCAAACAAAAAAATTCACAGTTCAGTAAGATCCCTAACCCTGACCTTTAATTTTTTTTCTTTTTTTTCTTTTGTTTTTACATTCAGTACAGTATCATATAAGCTGTGCAAAACTTTACTTAGACTGGCAGTTCGCCATATCAGTTGCATTTGTCTTTGGTACAAAAATAAACAATCGCATTAATGTGCAAGTATTTGTTTTCTTCCGGCCAAAGTACCGAAATTGAGTTTTCTAGAGCCATCTTTTATACAATACATAGACTCTGTGGCATATATCTACATTTTCAACATATTCCTATATACATTCAAAAATTTTAAGAGCTGGAACAAATACATTAAAACCTAAAATCTTACCATCTATACAGCTCGGTTTTGCCCCTCAGGGTTTTCTTCATACAAAACTTTACCAGCTTATACTGATAGCTCTCCCCCCAAAATACAAGGCACAAAGAATATACTTTTTTTTCTCTTGCTTGCACAGACATTTAAATACTATATTAAGCTCAGAAAATTAAAGTCTTATATGGCACACTAGCTCTAATGCCATGTGTGCTATGTACAAGTTAATGGTTGCAAAGAAAGCTTATTGGTTTTTAAGAACAAGAAAAGAAAATCCAATTATTTTAAAAAAAGGAACAAAAAACTCCCTAAATTGACAGCCTTACCAAAAAAAACGCTTCCTCTTATCTTACTTGGACCATAAGCCTGTCACAATGTCTGGCACATGCTAAAAAATTTCACTAGCAAAACCATGTTTTTGCTTCTAAAACGAAAGTGATATATTCTGGTCCTATATCATTTGAAAAAGAACTCTCATTTCTGTATTGAAGCTTAAAGCAGCTTTGAAACTATGTGGTTTATGGTCCAAAAATGCTATGAAGCATTTTATGTCACGCTTTGATTTGTTTTACTACATTGTTATTTCCAAAGAATGGAACCTAATGGTGAATGTTTACAGAATGCTAAGCTGACATGCAGACCAGAATGGGATTTACAACAAAGAACTCAACAGCACAGGTTGAATCTGACCCGTGAACAGCTCGAGTCACGTCTTAAACTTTTGACATTGGTATTCGCAGCCCTACGAGGCCTCCGGTGGGGTCTCCCTCTGCTGTCTTCTCCAAGACTTGATTCACAAATTCTGATGTCTGTCCAGCTACAGGAAGTCCTAAAGGGGAGGGTAAGAGAATGTGCTGTCAGGTTACTGCTCGTGGCACAGATTTGTACAATCCTTTACGTGACACAAAGCCAATGAATGCTTTGGTCAGTGATCAGCCAAAGGCACAGACAACTGAAAGTAGGAAAGGGTTCCTTCTTGTCTCTGTTTCAGAAATTGTTAGCACTCTGACCAAGTGAGCCCACAAGTGGCCATCAAGTTGATTAGAAGGATGAAGCAGCTCTGTCTGCTATGAGGAAAGGCTGAGAGAATTGGGATTGTTCAGCCTGGAAAAGAGAAGGCTTTGGGGGGACCGAATTGTGGCCTTCAGTACCTGAAGGGAGACTACAAGGAAAATGGAGAGAGACTATTTACAAGGGCCTGGAGTGATAGGACAAGGGGGAATACCTTCAAACTGACAGAAAGTAGGTTTAGGTTAGACATTAGGAAGAAATTTTTCCGTGTGAGGGTGGGGAGGCTCTGGCAAAGGTTGTCCAGAAAACCTGTGGCTGCCCCATCCCTGGAATTGTTCGAGGCCAGGTTGGACAGGGCTTGGAGCTACCTGGGCTAGTGAAAGGTGTCCCTGCCCATGCAGGGGGATAGACCAAGATAGTCTTTAAGGCTTCTTCCAAACGCAATCTATCCTGTGATTCTATTTCTCTTCACATACAGACAAGTAATGAAGTTTTACTGCTTACCAAGAGTGTCTTTAATAAGTATGTTCAATTTCTGTTCCATGTTGACTCCTCTGTCGTCTTTAGGTACCTGCACCCGATTAACTATTTCTTGTTTAATGGAATTGATGACAAACAGTAAGTTATCTGCAAAGAAATAAACCTGGGTTAGATTTACAGCACATTTCCCCTGGAGCAAAAGAAATTCAGAGTTATCCACACATAGCTATCTGTGTCAATGGTGTCACATCACACTTACTGTAAAATTAAAATGTAATAGTTCCCATCAAATATTACAAATATTTTTAAAAAATATTTACACTACATGTATTTACATGATTTACATCTGTAAAGTAGCTCAGAGTTGCAGGTAACCAACTTTACATACACTTTATGAAACGGACTGGTTTTGTACCAACAGAATTGTTGGATTTATATCAACTCTGTTTTCTCTATGACCCAGGTAACATCACAGTGCAAAACACAGACTTGTCTGAATAGAAGGAAAATTAAGATGTGAAGAGTTGTATTTACCATATTCCGTGTTGAGACCCCAGAGTTTTACTTTATTGGCTTCATACTGGGCTTTCTTTTTTAGTCTACAAGCCCTATAGTAAGAAGAGGGGAAGAATTAGAACACTTCCAAAAATTCCAGACTACTAAGAGCATCTGTTGGTTTGCCACAGTAACTTATAAACCAATACTGCCAGAGCTGTGATGTACAAAATCATCCATCTACTAGCTCCCCTTCACTGAAAACACTCTGCTACCTGCATTTGACACATGGATTTTATCACTGTATCAGCCATTTGCCCTGCAGCTAAGGAAGCCAACTTCCAGTGGAAATACATCCTTATCTATGGAACAGGCAAACTACAGCTCCAAAGTGCCAGCTGCCCTGTTTTTTGATGAACTGGTAATTAGCCCACTGTAGGAGCTGCCACACGAAGTAGGATTTCTTCAGGCAAAAATCACAGACATTAATCATGCGATTGTAGCAATCCCACATTTTCCCATCCCTGCAGCTTCAGTTAATGCATACCTGGAAGCCAACTTGTTCTTTTCTTTCCTTGACCTGGGTCTGGCAGTTAAGGGAAGTTCACTGACTGGTGTCAGGTCACTGATCACCTTATTGAGCTTCCTCAGTTCGTTACCAATCTGTAGGAGTTTTCTGGGGTTGGGAGTCAGGTCTTCTACATCAGTCCTCCGTGACTTCTTTGCTGCATATTTTCCTGTTTTAAATTAGCAGAAAAATGCATTGGGAAGTGACACAATATGTACACAAACCTGTGAGAAAATTCTTAAATATGTAATTCTTTTGGGTGCAGTTGAAGTTCCTTTGTTCATTACAAGAGAATGGGCCGGAATCACATGATCCCCGTGGCCTTTCACAATAGAAAGAGCATTTCCAGACAAACTGCTTTGTACAATTCATATTCTATTCAGATCAGATAAGAGCAAATACTGCTGTTCAGGCTACTGGATGTGACAGACAATATACACACAACTGTGCTGAAAAATGTATGTCACAAGTTCAAACCCTGTTGTTTTGCTTCAGCTGTAAACTTGTTAAGTCATGTGTTCAGCTAATATATCCTCTTGCACACTCAAATTATTTCTAAATAATTTTATTCCTAAAATTCTGTATTAAGAAAGAGTGGTGAGGCCTGAAATGATCGTGAGCGATGCTGAGCATAAGTGATCCACATGAAGGCCAGTTAACCCCTTTCATATGTATTTGAAGCTATTTAAGGCTTCCTGAGGAAATAAATCTATTCAAGACAAAATCTTTATTCCTTAAGATTCTCTGCCATTGCTGTGTGTCTTTTCTAGATTTTTATTAAAAATGCTGATTGCTAGATACACTTGAATGAAAATGTTAATAAAATTAACAAAACCTGCTCCAGAAATATTTGAAAAGTGATATTTTAGCATGATTTAGCTGAGGTAGTTGCTCATTGACCTTATCTGTATATAAAACAAAAAAACCCACCTGCATATGGTATATTTCTAGCTTTTGGATGTTAAACAGTGTTTGATCTGACCAATCCCTTGCACAAACACCTGACTGAAAGGTCACTTGCTCCAGGTGTCTGGTGGGATTGAGTCCTCATGACATGTTTGGTTATTTGTTGTTTAATAACAAGTACAGAACTTCAGAATCACAGAATAGCTTGCGTCGGAAGGGACCTTAAAGTTCATTTTATTTCAGTCCCTGCCATGGGCTGGGACACCTTCCATTATGTCAGGCTGCTCAGAGCTCCATCATGAGAAGGAGCACTGACTGGGACTTCAGGTACTGATACTTCACTACAAGACAAATAAGCACTTAAAAACAAATAAGATTCAAAGAAAAAAATGTTTTCTTCTCTGAATAAATCTACAGTTAGCAATAACAAAAAAATCTTTTGGTTTAAGAGGTCAATTGCCATGTTAAAGACAGTAATTTTCAACTATAAGGGAATATTAACCTTACAAGCAGGGAAGCTGGTTTCATTTGCTCCTTCAAAGACAAAAATTAAACAGAACAGCCTCAAAAAGGTCCTGTGACAAGAAAACAAAAATACCCCTAAGAGTGGTTTGTTGGGGTGATGTTAATCATGTTTGTGGTGCAGTAATTGCTCCCTGGGAATAAATCACAGTTATTAGAGCAATTGGTTTAAGTTTCTAAGAGGGCATTTTAAGGAAATAGCTTATTCCCAGAGAAGTAACTGCTTCACTGTGCTGCTTTCACACAGAGGGCAGAAATAGGTAGCGAGGAATAAAAAGAGACAGTTGTGCCTTATTGCTTGTCCTCAGTTCATATCACAGTTACCCTGAACTCGGCATCCCTTCCAGCTTCCTGCAAACACAGGCAGGACTGAAACCAACAGCTACAAGGAGCAAATATCAGTCAAACCACCCATCCAATGTTTACAGTATCTCACTGAGAAAACTTTGAACTCTTGGGGTTTCCACTGAGAGCCCTTGGAAGTTACAATTCTCAATTCATCCACCCTCCTCTGGAAGAAACCACACTGAAAGTCCCTACTGTGTGATCACTGTGCCTTCCTTGGACACTGCAGAACCCTGCTAACTGAGCAACAGACTTACAGTGTTTAAACAACTGATTTTCAGGGCCAAAACATCACTTTCTTAGCACTTGCAAGGATGGGAACTTGGCTAGTGAAGGTGTCAGAACGAAATACAGTCACTGTCACCTAGTCACTGGTGACTAGGACTCTCTTCTTACCATGATGGAGACCATTCTTCTGATACATGTTGCTGGGCAGGGTGTCCCGATTCCACTCGGATGGCCTCAGCATACTCTCTTGCTGGGATGGCATCAGCTGCTCACTGTACTCCCAGAAGTATCTTCGCTTGCCTCTTTTCCGAGAGGATATTGCAGTCATTTCTTTTAAATCCTCCACTGAATCGTTTTCATACCCTAAAAGGATGCATTGGGTTGTTTATATACTGGTGACAGCACCTGTTTGTAGCCCTTCAGCAGTGGACTGAGTATTCAAGTAAAGAGCAAAAGCACAGACAAGGCCTATTTTACATTACCTAACAGACTTGGTTTTCAGCATCAGCTACCTCTGGGTGCTTGCCTTAAATCCAGGGATAGACACTAAGCCACTGATGGTGCCTCATGAGTTGAAAAGAGACAAAATATTTATGTACTGAAAGCCCCTTTATATTCTCTGACTCCCTAAGATCTTGTCCCCCACAATCTCACAGACAGCAGCTGTTGGACAGGATTCTTCCATCCTTACAACTTTCTCCATGAGTTTGCAGGAACATAATCCTAACTCACCTCCAAATTATACAAAACACATGGAAAGAGAAGCAGATAATTAAGATGGATTAGTGAAAGACAAAACCAAAATTACTCCATCACAGCATACTCTGAGTTGGAAAGGACTCACTAGGCTCACCGAGTCCAACTCCTGCTCTTCCTTGAGTATGAACAGCTTTGGGGAATAAAACAAACCACCGACCCCTATCAGACTGGAAGAAGTAGTCTCTGTTACCAAGGCAGAGACCAAAAGACCATCTAAACTGAAGGGATCTGGGCACAAGGGGTTCAATCTCTTCCTCTCTGCTTCAGTGGAATGAAGTGAAATGATCCTCTGTACCCTATTTTAGAAGTGAATTATGCTGCACTTGACACGATGAACTGTTCATGAAGGACATGGAAACTGTAATGCAGTTCCACATTGCAGAAATATTTTACCATGGCTATATAAACACAAACCACAGGTTTTAAACCCCAGATATGCTTTAGAAAACAAAGATAACCTACACTAAGGTTAAAAAATTCCAAACAATTGCATTGCCTTTTGTACTAAAATGCTACACAATAGTTTACATTCACTTAAAAACAGAAGCATTTCAAAGCTTTACATACTCCAATGGAGCTTAAGGAAAAACCACTGCATGGATTTCAGTCTCAGCAAGCCTTGACCCCATATGCTTCAGCTCTGCTTCATTTTCTAACAGCAGCACAAAGAACACTTTCTTCTTTTTAAAACAGTCCATTCAATTAGTCTGTTTGCACTTGAAAAACCAGGTGAAAGAGGAAAAACAAACTTTCCTTGATTTGGTCTGACTCTCACCTCATAACGCAAAGTACGAATAAAAGTTTGGTGTGCAGATGGATGAAATTCATTCTCAAGTGCTGTTTCTAATCATTTCATCAACTCGTTTACTTTGATTCTCTAGTTTATTAAAAAACAGGATTTTAAAGGCAAATCAAACAATGAAATATGCTTTATAATTTTATAAACATTTTTGTTGCATAGTCAAAGTTATTGACAATTTACATTTAATAGTCTCAAATACCATAAATATTTGTAACTATACTTCCATTTTACCCAAATGCTGTTTGACATAAGTATCAAAATACTACCAAAACCCCCACTTACTTTCCCCTTGAAAAGAACATGTCAAGCTATTTAAGTCATTATATAGAAATACATGGATTTAGCCCATCTTCAGAATAACACAGAATTAATCCAACCAGTGAAAACAAGTATCTATAAGAGCTGATGTGTACAAATGTACAACAAGGTTAAAATCAAGACTTCCTGTTTGCTTATTTAAACTGTAATTAAGTTAGCATCTTAAATTACATTGACTTAATACATCCTGCCCTGCAACTCGCACACTGACCTGCTATCATTTTAAAGTTACATAAAATAATCCATTGCACAGTGTCCTAAATTGGGCTGCAACACAGAAATTTATTTAGATTTTTTGTGCTGTATTTATTCCTCTTCCTTGATTTCTCCCCTTAGCAAAGATTATATACCAGGGGAGGCTTCTTTGAAATCTGAAAGGTTCTTGTATTTAGATTTCAAGCCCTTCACAAGCCCCTCCTAAAGATCTTTCTTCACATCCCTTACTGTGTCTTCAGTTTAAATTTGCCAGGGTTAAATGAAGTAAAACAGAACAGTAGAGAACTCAGTTCCTCATTTTACCAGACTAAAAGCAAAAATAGCCCTATCAAAACAAAACCAGAAAACCCCTCCTTTTAATTACTTAGTCACAGTGCCTTCTGTCAAATCATTTAGGAGTGTTTCCCTCAGCTGATGGCCCAGGTGCTCAAAGATGATGCAACGCAGTTCCTTAAAACAATCTCTGTGTCTTCACAAGCTCTTCTCCCTTTCAGCTATTTCTTCTCCAGTGCTACTGACAACTGAATAAGCTGCTGCATCTCCCATTTCTGGAATCTCTTGACTACTTGGTGGGAGAAGCAGTCATTTGCAAATATTTCCATTGAATGAGATAGCTAAAACATGAAGTAATGGCAACCCCCTCCATTTAAATGCAGAAAGCAGAAGGGATTCACCTCAGAAGGGAGGAAGAGGTTTTAAAATGCTAATAAAAATGTGTTGTGTGCGTGTTAAAGTAATATAAAGGGCATAATGCTTACCAAGTTGAATGCCAACTCAGGAAAACTAACTGGAAAATAAATTCATCCGAGAGTTCATGATGACAAACACTTACAAGCTTTAGAGAAGCTGTTGTCAAAAACGAGAAATTTCAGCTGCTTTCCCCCTGCCCCAAATTTACATATTCCCAAACGTCTGAAAACTTTAATTCTTATACTCTACTACAAAGTATTTATAAAATGTGAATATCATACTTCGGCAATGAAATTAATCCTTGGTTACAATCCAGTCTCTTTCGCTTCTGATCTTATTTTTATACAATGTTACCCCTTTGTTACCTCCTACATGAAGGTTAGTTCTTATTTCTGCTGTTAGGGCTCCATTTCTACATGCAGAACAGAGAAATTCAGTGTCCTTTGAATACCCACTAAGAGCTACTGCTGAAAACCACCAAGGGACAGTCCTATTAGTTGCAGTGCCAGGTATTCTTTGGATTCTGTGGAAAACTGTACCTACAGCAGCAGGACTTATGTAATTATGAAATCGTCTCACAGTAAGAGATAAAACTCTGGATAAATTCAAAGTGCAACAAGAAGTGCAAGAAAACTCTGCAAACCTTACCATCAAGCCACAAAAAACCCCAAGATAACTCTTGTTGCAGCTGCTCTAACCTGAAGCTACAGCTGGGCTTTCTGTATTCTCTATTATTTTTGTTGCATGACCACAGTCGAAGCAGTTTTGCACCAAACAGGGCAATAGAGACCTTGCAGAGTTTGAATTAATTGCATTTTGCAAAACACTTAGAAAATCTGGCAGGAAAGTTCACAATTTAAGTTACAGATGAGCAACACTGATCTATTAGGAGTTCAAAAGCATTCTTTCTCACTTGGCAGACAAATCCATTCACCTCCACGTTAACAAAGCCCAACACTGCTGGTACCTGGTTCTGAGAAAGTATCGCTGATGTCATCGTCTTTATCGTCCTCGTAATCTTCCTCCTCATCATCATTTTCGGACAGCTCATGCTCACTGCCAAATCCTTCATCATGGTCCTCATCTTCAATGTCATCCTCATCATCCTCATCTTCCTCAGGGTCTCCTTTGGCTGACTGTTCACCCAAACTGTCTGTTACGAAAAGAGAATAGTTGTGCTCTTCCTTCTTCTGTGAAGAACCTGACACTGAGGTGCTGGCAGAAAGGCTGCTCTCCCCCACAATAAGCCCTGGGGTCTCCTGGGGAGGGCTGAGGAGCAGTTCTTGAGTCTCTTTAAAAGGCAAAACAGGAGGTGTGCTGTGGCCGTGTGGGGATTCGAGTCCTTTTCTTTCCTGTCTCTTTGCTACAGCACCACAGTAGCACGTGTTTTCTTTCACTGCATCAGCATGTGCCTGGCTCAGCACCGGTCTGCTCTGTGGTAAAGGATTGATCTTTACTTTTGCCTTTTTAACATAGTCTTTACATTCAACATGAATGTTCACCTTTTCGTTACTGTACACGTTGGTCTTCACCATGATCTGTGTACTGGCAGCAGGCTGGGTCGCAGGTTTGCTCACCTTCTGAGCACAGTCCGACAGCGGCGCCTCGGCCTGAACGTTCTTGGAGGAACAGACCGGGGCTGCTGCTCTGGTTGCAATTTTTTTGCCAGGTAACAACGAATTCAAAGGGTTTTGTTTTACGCTGAAGAGCAAATCAGGGTAATAGAGTGAATCCGAGACAGGCTGGGAGTCCTCACTGTTAAGCTGAGCCAGTGTTGGTGTTTTGCTTATCACTTCTTCATCTTGGTATGGGCTTGAAAAGTCATCAAGGCCCAGGTAATCCACCTCTTTTGTTCCCCAGATGTCACAGCTGGTTAATTTAGTGTACTTAGTTAAGTCTTCACAGTAGGTATCCCACTGCTCCCACTTGGAGGTGAAAGCAGCTTCTTTGTCCAGGATGTCCGTAAAAGACTCCAAGTTCTCAAGGTCTTTGCAGTCCTCCATGGAAAGCAAGTTGTCCCTGGAGCTTTGCTGATAGTCCATTTCTCTATCCTGTGTACAATAAGACAAGTTAAAAATTAATGAAAAAAAATATCAATAATCTTTTTTCTCTACTTCATCTAATATGGAGAACTCCATTCCAATGAAGTGTGAGAGAGTGGGAACATATGAAGATTCTTCAACTCTCAACTAAAAGCTCCCGTTGAATGTCAGAATGAAGTCCAGCTTCTGTGCTTCAGCATCAGATCCTTCTGAAAACACTGCTCTTTCCACAACACTGCATTATTTTGCTTCTATTGCAAATTCATCTGGTCATCAGGAACCAAACTAGTGCCAATATCCTTTATTTAAAATACGAAAGTCATCACAGCCAAGCTAAGTCTCTACTAATCTAGGTCAATCTTTCCTGTGTGATTAACAAAGTATGCTCAAGTTCCTGGAATAACCTCATTCTAACATGACCAATTAATGACTATGACTCACCTTTCTGTTTTGATGCAAGGGTTAAAAAAGAATACTCATATAAGTAACTCATGACTCAACTTTTACTTTGCTTCCCCTGCAAATCCCACAGCTTGGATGAAGTAACACACAATAGGGAGAAACTCTTCCCTGTGAGGGTGGGGAGGCCCTGGCACAGGTTGCCCAGAGAAGCTGTGACTGCCCCATTCCTGGAAATGTTCAAGGACAGGTTGGACAGGCCTTGCAAGAAAGTGGTCTAGTGGAAGGTGTCCCTGCCCATGGCAGTGAGTGGAATAAGATGATCTTTAAGGGCCCTTCCAATGCAAACCATTCTATGATTCTATATAGCTGCTCTTGCAGAAAAGGCTATAGGAAAGAGTCTCAAGCACCACAACAGACCATCAGCACAGCACTACTTGAGATTCTATTCAAGCCTCTCCTGATGGCCAGTTTGACCAAGTGCCTATTTGCTGGACAGGCAGTTGGACTCTTCCCTAATCAGTACCCAGCAATAATGAATAATCTTTCAGCATTCTTGAACGAATACCCCTCTATTACTACAGGAACCCGGGTAGTCAGGCAGAGGACATTCTGTACACACAGAAACATGACCTACCAGTTCATACATGAAGTCTGGATCCGAACTGCTCGCCAAGAGATCTGTGCTCATCAGAGTCTGCTCTGAAAACACATGGCTCCGAAAGGCATCCCCAAAAGGAGGGTCCATTCCACTCACACTGGGCTACAACACAATTGACAGACATTTGAAACGTGCTATAAAAAGGCTCGTTATCATCTTCAACAAAACAGAAAGAGTATCACCATTTCCTCCAAGTCTCTGAACTCGTGCTCTACTTGCATCTGGAAGGTTTTTACCTACACAGATAAGCATGTCATTTCCCAGAGCCAGAGAATGCTTTAAGAGCAGCTAACAACACACAGCTCCTCAATCAAAGGATACAATTCTATTCTCCACAGAGCTGTAAGAGCATTGCTCATTCATTCTTTGCGGCGCGTTTCAAAGTCTCACAAGTTTACCAATTCTGGGATACATTGGCATTTGTAGAAGACAAGGGCACGTACTGGCAAGATCTGTGTGAATCAGCAGGCACCACATGCTGGCAGGGTCTTCCCCCTAATACAAATCATTTGTACCAATGCAGTGATGACTGTGTTTAGAATCATTAGAATACAGGAAACTTCCATATGAAATTGCAGCAAAAGCAACATTTATGACAACTTAATCAAGAGTGTTACTTCTCTCTCAAGAACGAAGTGTAATTTGTAGAAAAAAAATATTATTCACGATGACTGGGCGTACAGGGAATAGGCAGCAAGGCCTTCTGCTACATTTAATTCCAGACCTCTGTTTCTCTTCTAGACACTCTTGCCCTGAGGGCTGGGACGGGAGAAACACTGTGCTGCTGAAAGTCATTCAGTGTGCTGATGTGTGAATCACTGCAGTAAGAAAAGGCTGTTCTGCTCTCCAGGCATCAGCCCTCATCAAAAGACAACCTGGCTGGAACCAGAGCAAACACAGTACCAAGAGCATCACCACAGCTTCCACCACAGACACTACTGGGACTCTAAAAAACATACACCATTTAATCTCTTGTAAATTCTCCCTCCTATTGCCAGTCAAATTTGCTCTTCAATTTTCTCCTTTTTTTAATATGGAAGCAAAATTCTTCACAGAAGCAAATAAAATCTTAACAGACTTACCTGAGGCATTTCCAAGCCCAGATTCCCCAAATCCAATTCCAAACTTCTTGTTTTATTCACTTGTAGATTCCTTTCCAGCTTTAATTCAGTCTCAGGGAGTTTACACTATCCATGCAATGAAATTTTTCCTTAGGATAACTTCAGTTCACCCTGATGGAGCTCTTCTATTTGTAGACTTCTGTGCAGAATAAACACAGCAAACCCCCAAGGAAGTGAGTAATCCTTCACCAAAAAAGGTGAAAGGTTAAAAAACAGCCAAAGTGAAGTAAAAGCAAGAATTTACCCATAAAAGTGTTTTTTCCTCATGCTGGAACATATAGGGATTTTATTCCCCTGCCATCTTTCACTGAATGAAAAGCCACTGCTGCTGCAGAACACAGCTGCTGCAAAAACCTTTCTGGCCGAGTTACATTTTATCGCCTTTTTTTCTCACTGCTGAGACCACGAGCTCTATAGACACCTGAAGAGAAAACCCTGCCAAATTGGGAATAACAACCAGCACACTGCTGGGTACCCAAGAGAGAAATAATCTTTATGACTAATATAACAGAGCCAATACACTCTAAAAATGTCTCAGGCAAATGTCTCAAAATATGAATTTCGGAATAGGCAGAAATACTGTTTCAGCAATACCTCCTCCTTTTCTTTGGGTATGAATCCATCCAGCATCAGATAAGATTATATCAATCACTCACATAGCAACATCTAGTGGTAGAGGATCACAGCAAGCATCTCATCATCCAACAACAGAGAGGGAGACACAGACTTCTCAAACAGAATTAATTAGAAATTGTGCCAAATTCACAGCTGCCTAATAAAATATCTTTTCTATTAATTTAAGTAAGGCACATATTGAAATTGGACCAATTTATCTGCTAGCAGTTTTACCAGTTTAGTAGTTTCTATAGACCTGCTCTACTTCAGATGTTTGCTTAAAGACTCTTCTGAGCCTCATATCCTGCTTAATCCTGCATTTTTTACAGTGTAAGGAAAACCATCACTCAGCATTGCTCCTAAGTCAGACTTTGGCGCAATCTGCTCTGGCTTTCCCTTGTTTTGGAAAAAAAATAGTAAACTATAATATTCTCCCACAGCAGAACTACGCTCAGAACCCTCCTCCCAGCAGCACATGATTGCATCCCCATGATTATTCCCACTTTCAGATAGTATGCCAGCTATTTTTTATGTTCAGCACATGGACCATCAGACTGTAGTAAAAAACAGACACTCCAAAGAAGCCTTTACTTATCAAAACATGCTTAGCAAAAAGCAACTGGAATATAAAGAATAGCTACATGTCCATTTCCACACAGGTCCTCAGTGAATCCACACTACCACTGCTTGAGCCATTCCTCATGGGGCCCTGTGGGGAACGAGAGCCAGTTCCTCCTGAGAAAAGTTTCTTTCTGCTCTGAAACTTCAATGGAACTCTTTACTTAAGTAGCATTTAAAGCAAAGTTTGTGTCCCAGGGCAACGTGCCTGAGCAACCCCCATCTCCCTTCACCCAGCAAAGGCCACACCACAGCAGGACTGGTCCTGCTAACACTGGTAACGTGGCAGGGATGACTGAGCCACTTCTCAGCCTCACCTGATGTAGGAGAAAGGGCCTGTTCTTTAAAACAAATAAATTATGTTCTAAGACACAGAGAAGCGAAGAGATAATCTTCAACATCAGTCTACACCTGAGCACTTTCTTTCAACGCAGAGACTGATGCCTTTTTCAGCAGAACATCAGATTAATACTTCACATCACCACCAGACCACCACCACCTGCGTTCACATGGAGACTGTCAGAGGTCAACCCCTGCACGATATAAAGGTGAAAGAAAGGAAACATTTGCGACTTTTTCACTGGTTATTCTTTGTCATGTTTTTGTTAGAACTCCAACCTCAAGCCATCCCACACACAAAGAGCAAACGGGGGTGAAACTTCATCGGTACTGACACTGATTTCCATGACAACTGACCCAATGCTTCCAGGTGTCAGCTCTGGGATCGTTTACAAACCCCCAAACACACATTAAACTATTCAAAATACTTTTACCATCTCAAACACTGGAGTGATAAACTTATTGCACCATTTAATGACAATGCATGTCCTCCCAGGTCAAAGCAGCGTATCAGCTAATCTGATTATTCCCATAATTCTCTTTATATTTAATTCTTGTTATTTTATAATATTAATATTTAAATGTGACTTGAATCCCAGCAGGATCTATTCAATTATACAACAATGAAGGATTTTTCTTGGTAGCTCTACAGAGGGGGGAAATATAGTGAGGGCATAAAAAGAAAGACACTGCCTCAGGGAGCTGCACAAGCCAGGCATGCTTCATGCTCCCAACGAAACAGCCCTACTTCCATCTTTCAAATTTCATCTCTACAAATTTCCCAGAATTATCAAGATCTTCATTAAAAGACTCCTGGTGCTCACACTTAACCATCAGGATTTTTTCATGAACAGGTAAATAAAGATGTATAGTAGAAGTCAACGACACATATGGAAACACAGATGTACAACTGGAACTTGCTGTTAGGGAAAGTAATTTGTAGACTGCAGTTAAAGTCCTGTTTTTACAGAATTCATCATTCCTGGCACTTTCAGCCTAAGACTGAGCTGGAAAAGAATAGTCCAGCTGTTGTGTTATCTATAATGAATGCAGCCTTGAATGAACTAAAAGAGCTGTGGCAGAGCTCAAGAACAGCAGTGTTAAGAATTACTGAAGATAAATATAGCAGGAATGTCTACTTCAGGACAATTTCCATGAATGCCTTACATCAGCCCTCCCCAAAGCAGAGACATAGAGGTGAGACTCTGCAGGCAGGACTGCACCGCAGGTGGAATACACAGCCCGAGGCAGCGGCAGGGTGCTGGCTCCTCCGGCTGCAGCCTGCAGGGAAATCAGATTAAGGTGATTAAGGAGCCAGTCAGGAGCTGGTTGTGTGTCTCTTGAGTCACACCAGTTCGGAGCTGTGCTCCTGTTCCTGGGGAGAAGGCTCCTTCCTTCACTGGGGTGTGAGGAAGGGCAAGACACATCCGAGGGGAGCCTACAAGACACATGGAGAGGGACTGTTCACAAGGGAGTGACAGGAAAAGAGAGAATAGCTTCACCCTGGCAGTGGAGTTAGATTAGGTACTGGGAAGCAATTCTCCCTTGTGAGGGTGGTGAGGCCCTGGCATAGGTTGCCCAGAGAAGCTGTGGCTGCCCCATTCCTGGAAGTGTTCCAGGTCAGGTTGGATGGGGCTTGGAGCAATGTGAGGGTGGTGAGGCCCTGGCACAGGTTGCCCAGAGAAGCTGTGGCTGCCCCATTCCTGAAGTGTTCCAGGTCAGGTTGGATGGGGCTTGGAGCAACCTGGGATAGTGGAAGGTGTCCCTGCCCATGGCAGGGGTGGAATGAAATGAGCTTTAAGGCTCCTTCCAACCCAAACCATTTTGGGATTCTGTGATCTCGGGAACAGCTGTGTTTGTCTACCATTTAAGAATCTGGAGTACTGATGGAGGCATGCAAGTATACGTTGGTTAAAATCCCATCAGTCACCAATAACTAATTAACCTAATGGCAAATCCTAATTAAAAATAATCCTCTGTATTTAATATTTACTTTCTGAAGAACAGTAGTCCCAAGACACCTGGGAAGACTGAACCTCACACAAATGGACAGGAGGTGTGTTTCTTGGGATTACTGATGCAGCAGCACATTTATCCTGGCAGACAGTGTGACCCAAACTCCAAACATGCAACAATAAGGAGACACTCAGCAGTTCCTGTTCAAGTGCCACTTTCCTAGGCCAGTAAAACACCCTCCTGCCACAATACAGCACCTCCAAAGGTGCCCTTATAAGAGAAAATCCCAAACTGCACCTCTGAAAGTCTTCCTCAGCCACCTGCATGAATCATTTGTGCTGTAGCTAAAGTTGCTATTTCTGTCCCAGTTCAGATGTGTATTTTGTGCCATTGGAAAGGCACATGGAGCGTGGCTGTGCTGGTTTGTTGGCTGCACAGTGCTCATTATCCCAGCAGTTAAATGCCTGCTGGAAGTGCATTACACGAACAATTACACTTTCATGATGGTGACTGCATCACATGGCACAGCTTGTCAAAGTCAGTTTTGATGCAGACACGAAAAATAGCTCATGAGAGCCTGTCAATACCAAACTTACAAACTGAGGCTGAAACATTCCAAATGCCCAACTCTGAATTGCAGAGAATGCACAAGAGCTATGCCATGTGTTTGAAAAGAACTATTATGTACAATGCAGTGTTTGCTGTATCTGGACATTTTATGAAGTACTAGCGTTAGAGATGCAAGAAGTTTTCCTACGCTTCTCTTAAAACTATTTTTCCTTTCAGAGTTTGTGCCAATTTACAGAACACCCTCTGCTCAGTGCAGTATTCAAGTTCAGAATGTACAGGCTGCCCAGGGAGGTGGTGGATTCCCCACCACTGGAAGTGTTCAAGGAACGACTGGACATGGCACTCAGTGCTCTGGTCTAGTTGACAAGGTAGTGATAGGTCAAAAAAAAACCCCAACTTGATCTTGGAGTTCTTTCCCAACCTAAATGATTCTGTGATTCTGTATGTTCCCTAGCTTTGTTTCTGAGTAATGTTTTAGGTTTTTTTCCTTTCTACATGATTTTTCAATTACTAGCTAGACTTAAAAAAAATTCTTTTACTCTTCTCCCCCACCACAAAGACTATGTCTCATTTTTATTATTTCATAGCAATAAGTGAAGACACTCCTGTAAAAAGTATTCCTGTGTTTCCATCCACCCACTCACCAAAGCTGCCAAGACCCACTACCTTCTCAGGGATGGATTTGTACTACAATGCCAGCAAAAGCACCTAAAACATTATGCCCTTTGCCTTTTCTATCCTGGACAGCAAACAACACCTAGTTAAGGCACCCAGACCCTGATTTTGATGGAGCACTGCCATTTAAAAGAACTAAACACATGCAGACTGTTTCACTTCTGCTAAGGCTCTTCCCTTCAGGAGAGGGAAACTGCCGTTGTTCCCTTTGCTCTGCTGCCCATCCCTTCCCCCTCCAATATTATTTTTCTAATCCTACGTGCCCCAAGCAGACAGACTTCAAGACCTGGAAGTGATACCACTAAACAGAAGCTCTGGTCTCCACTCAGACATGCAACACCTCACATAGCAGAGCTGATGAGCCACCAGAACACAGCACTTGCATAGTCCCTGTGCCAATGCCAGTACCCAGGCTGGGGATGCTCCACAGCTGTGTCAGCAAACAAGCAGGTCCCTGTAACTGATGGAATCATAGAACGGTTTGGGTTGGAAGGGACTTAAAAGTTCATCTTGTTCCATACCCGTGCCATGGGCAGGGACACCTTCCACTATCCCAGGTTGCTCCAAGCCCTGTCCAACCTGACCTGGAACACTTCCAGGAATGGGGCAGCCACAGCTTCTCTGGGCAACCTGTGCCAGGGCCTCACCACCCTCACATGGAAGAATGTCTTCCTAGTACCTAATCTAACCCTACTCACTGTCAGTTTGAAGCCATTCCCCCTTGTCCTGTCACTCCAGACCCTTGTAAACAGTCTTCCTCCCCTTTTATACTCCATTCAGGTAATGGAAGGCCACAATTTGGTCACCCCAAAGCCTTCTCTTTTCCAGGCTGAACAATCCCAATTCTCTCAGCCTTTCCTCACAGCAGAACTGCTCCATGCAGCATCCCCAAGTCCTTCTCTCCAGGTCTGCTCCCCATCTGTTCTTCCCCAGTCTGGGCTGATACCTCAGTCTGGATTGATAATGACAATGACGCAAGAGACAGAATTAAGAAAAGTGGCTACTTTTAAAACCAACAAACATACTGCATCTACATATTTTATAACTATGCCCAAATATATTCCTTCTAGAATCACCTTTCTGTATGTTCTGGAACAAAGACTGTGATATTATTGTTATTTTAGTGCCAAGAGTGGGATGTACAGCATGTTAAACTTACAAGAGCCATACTAACATACTTCAATTAATTTAAAAAACTTGTTACAATATTAACAGCAGAAACCTTTATTACAGTAACACTGCAGACTTTGCACAAGAGAATCAGTAGTAAAACTAACATCCGGATTTTGAGCCACAGATTTCCCTTGAAGCAGAGTGAGGTTAAAGCAAAAAGAAAACAAAAGCAAAATCAAACAACAATTCTGCTTCCAATCTCTAGCAATATTCTATGTCCTACAAGATGTTGTTTCTGTATTTTTTTTCTGACAGGGCAAAGCCTTTCAGGGTAAGAAAAAATCTATTCTACAGTTCCCATGGAAAAAACCCAAAAAGCAACACAGCTCTTATGACGAAGAAAATGGTACAATATAATCTACTCTTCATACTGTGAAATTATGATTGTTATACTTTTGTTAGGAATGGGTTAGTACAGAATACTTCAAAGCCAGCAACAAATCTGAAAAATGCATCAGTCAAAATAGCCCAACAAGTGAAAAAAAAGGTGTTAAGAGGCCAGAAACAGAAGGAAGATTTAAAAAAATATATACAAAGCAAAATTATAGTAAAGTCTAAGCCTTAAATTTACAATTTTCAGAAAACTTCTGCCTGGACTTTCAAGCCGATGCTAACTTTCCAGCGCTTCTCATGAACCGCCAAATCTCCTTTGCTAAAGTTTTATGTTAAAACATCATTTAGTTAACCTTCACAAACCACACAGCATGAATGTGCAGGCCATGGGAATCTAAAACACTGGGTTCCCTTACTTATCCCACACTATCAGTCCATTAGTTGGACAGAAGCTTTTATTTGTTTCAATTAATTCCTGCTAATGCTGAAGTGACTTCAAACCTTTGCCCTTCACAAAGCTGTTTGCATCTCCAATTATTTAAAAAACACATGGGGAGGATGCTCAATGACCTGATGCCTCTACTGCAGATTACTCTTATCAGTGAATACTCCCATCAAACACAGAATAATTCCTTCTTGGCACAGGTAAACTACTGGCTATGACACTGTATGAGGCCTCCGAGTCATTATTTTCATGCCACTAAAAAGGACTCTCACCAAGATGTCCCTTGTGCAAGAAACCTTTCCTGCAAAAACAATCGCACCCAGCACAGCTGGGGCTGCCCCATCCCTGGAAGCGTCCAAGGCCAGGCTGGATGGAGCTCTGAGCAACCTGGACTAGGGGAAGGTGTCCCTGCCCATGGCAGGGGGCTGGAATTGGATGATCTTTAAGGTCCCTTGCAAGCCAGACCATTCTATGATTTATTTGCCATACAAATTCCGACTTCCCACCTAAGTTACCAACAATATTGTCCAGGTTTCTAAAGCATCTGCGTGCACCCCTTCTGTAATTTTTACTATGGAAACATATGTTTAATAATAATAATAATAACTAACCCTCTCCAGGTGGATGCTTAGAAGCCCTTGGTTAAGCAACCTTAGGCCAGAGACATTATAATCCCAATCTTTAAAACATTTAGAAGTCTTTGAACGATAATCCATGAATCTGATTCTGTTCTGCAGGTTATGTACTGCGTGATTTCAACAAGTTACCCCTCGAGTGGCAGCAACAGCAAGATTATGATTGCTTTAAGCAAGAAATGCACGTTTTAGCTGGCAGGGCTGAATGCTCGAAGCTGTTCAGCCTGTTGCACGGAGAAGCCTGAAAAACACCGTGTGTCTCGTACGGAGTGTGACACTGAAATTGACAGTGACACGGGCTCCGGCACGGCGGGAGTGACAGGGATGAGGGGAGGGCGCGGCGGCGATGCTGGAATATCGTCCAGGCTGGGCACCCTCGGGACACAGGGAAATAAAGTTCAGGTTTCGCTTCTCGGTGACACGAGGGGCTTTGTCCAAGCTGCTCGGAACCTGAGCGAGCTCAACCCAAACGCGAAGAGGTGTCGGGCACCCCTGGGGGGGACACGCCGGGACCCCCACGCGAGTGCTGCGGACCCCCCGATGTTTTATAACCCAAATAACCTGTGGGAACGGGCAGGGAGCGGGGCCCGGGAGCGCGCCCCGTCCTGCGCTCAGCGCGGGGAGCGGGACCCCCGCTCGCAGCACCGCCCCGGGCCGCTCCCGGCCTCCGGGAGGGGCACACCCCCCGAGGCGAAGCTCGGCTCGGCCCGGGGCCGCAGGTGTCCCCCCCCAGCCCGGGCCCAGCGGGTCTCCCCCCCTTCGGCCCGGGCCCCGCTCGGCCCGGCCCGGCCCTGACCCACTAACACACTCCGGCCAACATGGCCGCCCCGCCGCCCCGCGCAGCCTACCCT
>WBMV01016006.1:1020088-1032495 GCA_013396655.1 Campylorhamphus procurvoides
CGGGAGCCGCGTCACGTGAGCGCGGCGCGGCGCGCAGGGGGTATTTAAGGCGGGCGGGCGGGTGCCCGCGCACAGAGCGCGCCCGGCGCGGCGGCGGCGGCAACACCACCTATTTATGGGGCCAGTGCTCCTTCAGCCGCTCCTCCTGCAGCCCTGCCCGGCCCCGTCCTCACATCCTGCCCCCCTCAGCCATCCACACATCTTGTATCCGCAGCCCAGTACTTTTCCTGCTGTCTCCAGCTGCCCCCACGACCACCTTTCACAGTGACAGGGAGCTGGCCCGCGCTGCAAGACATAACTGCAGAAATTACTGCTTATAAGAATAATAAAAAATAGATCCAGCCGTTCTTATCTTGCTATTTGAAAATAACCTTGCTTTTGTTGGTCA
Organism: Campylorhamphus procurvoides; assembly: GCA_013396655.1. Classification (NCBI taxonomy): domain Eukaryota; kingdom Metazoa; phylum Chordata; class Aves; order Passeriformes; family Dendrocolaptidae; genus Campylorhamphus; species Campylorhamphus procurvoides. The sequence continues at coordinate 1,020,477 of WBMV01016006.1, forward strand.
GATAACTTTTTGCATTTCTTCTTTTGGCCCAGAGACTCCACAGCACTTAATTCTGGAAACAAGGGACTGGCCACCCACCTCTGACACTGACTCAGCCTTTCACAGGCGTAAAATGCTTCCATGATTTACAGTAGACAAAAAGTAAACTTCCATTAACTCTACAGAACAATTTCTTGTGAGGGGCGGAGATGCAGATATTTGAATTTCCTGAACAATATCAACAAAAGCAGTGAAAAGCATTTGAAATGACCTACACTGTCACTCTACACATTGCCAGCATTATGACTTAAAAGTCTTCAAGACTTGACTATGGAATCAGTTTCAATAGTCTTATTAATTTTTTATCTTCCTCCCAAATACGTTTCACTGCAGACACAGGTTTTCTGTTCCAAGCACCACAAGCTTCTTTCATTTATACTGAAACATTTTGTATTCTTACACTGTTGCAAAACCGAGAGGTTAAAGGCTTTGGTACCTGCATTGTTTGTTAAATGCAAGTGGCTGAATCTGCTCTAATTTCCTGCAATTATGCAAAAAAAAAGAATTATCCGAAGGACTGTTAATTTCTGGCACATATGGACACCATTCCACAACCACGATGCAGACAGTAGGTCACACAACAATCAGCAGAACAGAGACAAAACAGTATTTTTTCAGCTTCTTTGGGCATGTCCCTACCTGACATCTGCTTCAGAGGAAATATTAACCACCCTGAAAAAGGGGAATTTCTTTCTGGGAAGCATCTAGGTGAAAACTGCTCTAAGGCTTGTTTGTCCAGGCTTCAAATAGCTCTTTCCATTAAATTCACCAACAGTGAGACACAGCGTGGGAACTCTGTTTTACTTCTCTCTTCTACAGCAAGTGATAGCTTAGAACCTGAAATAGAAAGGTTGTTAAAGGAAGTGGTAATACAATATACTAACAGCACTGTTTGTCACTGAGTGTTTTCTTTTTGGATATCTTGCTCTTGGGTAAATATGACAAGCAGATCAATGTATTTTAAAATCTGTTGCACATTCAAATATATCAACGTCCTGAAGTATTTCTACCCCCCTGCTCATACAATGTCAACATATCTTATTCTTCACGTACTTAAAAATCCAAACTGCCACTTAAGTTTTTCTAAGATCATTTGGTTTCAATTTTCTTAAGAACTATTTGTTTGCAGACTGTAGAACATGATGGTGTACAATGCTTGCATGATAAAATACACCTCTCAGTAGAAGGTAATGTAACAAAAAAATCCACTATTCCAGTCCCAACAATTGCTATGTTTATTTGTAATAATGGGCACATTCTTCCTTCTTTTGCAATTCACACTGTCCAGTTTTTGATCACTGCAAGTTACATGTCAGGATCTTGGAATTTCCTGTATACTAATGAGCTCTATCCCAAGTTAAGGGTGTTATCGAAGAGGAAAAAGGAAAAGAAAAAGAACCACTCCATTATGTCCTTGAGTGTAACAATGAAACACACCAGGGAATAACTGCAATTTATCTGGGCATGATGGAAGGAGGTAAGGAAGCATTCATGAAGACTGCAGTGCATGCAGCAGCATTTATACCCTTGGAAGGTACTCCTTGGCAAATGACTTGCTAGATCCATTCCCACCCCATCATCTAATTTTCCACAGCTCAGCTCCAACTATATGATTAAACCCACAGAAAGGTACATTGTAACAGTTAAACACGGCACAAGAACATTTTGTATAAAGTAGATGATTAGTTTTATTTCCAGGCATGAGAAATTTAAGACCAAATTTCTCAGGGATACAACTCATATGGAAAAAAAAATGCCATCAGCACGTGGCACCACTGTTTCTCCTCTCCTCATACAGTTTATTGCACACAGTTTTGTCAAGCACAAACAGAACAGGGGTGAACAGCACAGTGACAGGCAATCTAAGACCTGCAAGATATATAAAGTGTTCCTAAAGTGTGAGGAAAATTAATAGGAAATTACTCTATGACCCGTCAAAACTTTAGAAATTTTCATCACATCTGGAGTTAACAGTCAAAAATTTACAGTATCAAAGAGGAGTAAAAATTGCATTAGGCACGCTGTTAAATGGTATAGTAGAAAAAATAGAGGGCTTTGAACAAGCCACTTGAAGCACAATAGAAAGGTTAAGGCATTACTGCAGGCTTGGTATCCAACCAGCTACGTAAAGGGCACCTTTGGAGTTTTTCATCTGCAGGAAATCTCTTCTTTACCTGCAAAGCAAGAGACAATTTCATTACTCCTTTCCATGGAGACAATTTACTAACTGAAGACCTGGTTGTTAACCACAACTATTTCCATTCCACAAACACACCGAGAAATGGTAAAGAACTGTAGATAATTCATCTATGCAGATGTTTTCTTGGCAGTTTCATTTCTGGAGTTACTGAAAGTAGGTGTAGTTATATCCTAAGCTGGTAGAACAACTATTTAACCAGAATGTTTTCACTGCTGTAACAGTATCCAGTGATCAATCAGTCAGCATATATAGAGCTCCTCTCTAGAACGTGAGAAGCTCACTGGAGCATTTTCAGTTTGCTCAGTTGGTAAAATAAAATGGACTTGCTTAGACCATTCCTGATTTTAAATAAGATCTCCCCACTTTGGGAGTCAGTACTTCATCCTCTTTGCACTGTCCATACTAATTCATCTAAACCTCCACTGAAAGAAACAGAAGGCAGAAAAAAGTATAGTACGTCTACCTTTAGTGCTGGAAAATCACATCCTAAAAGCCAAAATTAACAGGTCGCTCTATTTATGGGAATCTGTGCAGTGTTAGAGAGATATATCCCAACTCTTATCGGATAGAATCTAATTCACAGCTCCTGTCTAGTCAAATTCCACAGGAGGCTCCAAATGCAGAGCTCTCAGGAGGACGGACAGGATATGGAGCACTTCCCTCAACACTATGGAATTAAAACAAGACCATGTAGAGTGGTGTGTCCTGTGGCAGCACCTTTCTAGCAAAAAAAAGAACAGATAGTTGAGGATTATTACATGCTTTTACTTTTTTAAACCATTCTTTTTCACAGAGAAAAGAACCTTATTCCAAAATTAATCCCATGAAATCAGATGCACCAAATGACTGCATGTGCTATGCAGATGTCATATTACATTAGTAAATTTAAAAACTGCAGCTCTCTCAAACTCTTTGGCTATGTTTGAATATACTACTTCCCTCTCTTCCTCAGTACAAACTTAACTTCAGTTCTCTGGAAAATCCTTCGCTGAAATGGAAGGGGAAAGACCTGATTCTTTTAGCAGTCACTTAAGCGTCTTAGGAGTTGCATCTCATCTCCAGGCTGTCCTTGCTGATTTCAACACACAGACCACGAAGCCAAATTTTTATATCCAAGGCATCCACTTGTCCAGATAACTACATTTCAAGATCCCAGGCAACTGAATCACCCTATGGGATTCAGGGATCTGCATGCCCATTACCAAAATACACTGTTCTCTGTTTTAGCTCACTAATTATATGTTAACACACGAACAGTGAAATTTTCCTAGGAAATCCTGCTTGACTGACTTAGCTAATTACAGGCCTCGACTTGAAGTAGGACCAAGTCTACCTTTAGGTTCTGCTTGGTGCTTAAAAGAAGCTGCAGACACATATAAATGCCCCCAGTCTGACAACAACATAGTTCACATGAAGTTTTCTTTGAAACAGTGGATCTTTGCTTCAATCTAAGTGTCCAGGACCCTTTACAGACAGCATTTAACTGAGCTGTAACATCAACTGTCATTGTCTGCTGTAATACCAGCAAGGCAGTAGGAGTATGCAGATAAACTTAAAGGGACAAAAACCCCAAACAACCCAGGTAAAAAACCAAGAATGTCTGATTATTCAGTTACCAGCATAAAAACTAAAATCATGGGTGCTTGTTTCCACATTTCCTTCATTTGAATCTTCAGCTCCAAATGCTGCCGCTCTGGAGAAACCCCACAGCATCAGGGTACCTTCAGAACAACCCTTTATTTTTGCTGGCACTGTCAGAAAGCCCAGGAACTGCAATAACCACATTCCAGCAGCACAGCCCAGAGAGCAACTACCAGGCTCACCTGGGATTAAAGCTGCACACAGGCTGTCATTAAAAACATAATAAACCAGCCAGCTGTGAACTCAGGGTTAGTGCTATGTATTGACAGGAGATAAAGAACATTCTAATCACTGTTCTCACTCTGACTTCCCAGATGAATGAGGGCAACTGTAGGTTGCCTTGGAAATCAGGACAGGTCTTAGATGGAATGGTAGTAGGCTTGAGAAGAGGTTTAACAATTGTTCAAGATTAGGAAACCCACTTATGCTAGCTATCAAAAAACACCCCAGCCCAATTTTTATTTTTTTAGAAGAAATGTTTTGTACTCCTTACAAGTCCCTGAACACAACACTACATGACAGGATAGAAGGAAAAATAACTATAAAGAATTCAGTTCAAGATTTTCATGTATCCAGTCAAGACTAACATCCAAAATCTGTTTTCTTGCAGCCTATAGACAGTTTTCTCCTGCAAAAGAGTAGTTCTGATCACACGGCTTACACTACCGTTCAATTTCTCCTGAAGCTTTAACACACCATACACAATAAATACCAGCATAATAATAAATCAGATCATACTCACCTAGTGAATAAATGCAGCAGATGACAGACATCCTTAAGGCCAGTGAAATCTAAGATACCAGATTGTTTCATTGCTTAACTGTGGCCCAAAGAGAGGGTTGAGTTGAGCCAGAATCGCAATCAGCCAACTGCAAGACAACCCCCAAACCCAACAGAGAGAACATCAGCCAAATGACAAAGCTTATGATAATGGAAAGGTTTGTCCAAAGCACAAGGACTGGCAGAGAAAACCATTTTCAAGAAGGTCTAGTAACAAATAAAAATACTACTCAAGTTTATCCACATGGACCAGACACCAGCAATGAAGTTACGGCACCAAATCTTTCTGCAACTGAAATACATTGTCCTGTTCAATTTAAAGCAACACAAAGCCACTGACAGCACTTCCCTCGTACTTTTCCTTTGACAGGAAAGTGTTGTGAGACACATGAGACTCAGGTATCTGTGGGCTCAGAAGACACAAACATAAAAGAGACAGACCTTTTTTCGGTGCCTTTGAAGCATTCTTTAAACAAAAACCTCTAGGAAACATCCTCTCTCTCATTTGCTTTTCAGTGCATGACAACCCATCCTTGCAGACATGGTATATTTTCAGAGACTGAACCAAAGTGAATTTAAACCCAGCCCAGAGGTCAAGAAACAGGGACCTGAAGCAAAAGGGTACAATGCTATAGGAACACACAGACAAAAAAATACCAAAAAAACAACCCCATAAGCACAAACCCAGTATGAGAACAAACCCCAGATCCCAAGCAGAGCAGCCTTGTCATCAGAGCAGAGCACAAATTAATGCTGCAGAAGCCGCAGCCAGAACTGAGAACAAGAGGAATGTAGTTTGTGGAAAATATCCAGGAAAGCTAAACAGAAATAAATATTCTTCTGTTAAAAGATATATTTGCTTTGTAAATGTTACAAGAGTCAGAGAGAGCAATGGATGCTTCCATGGATTTAAATCTACATTAAATACTAACTATATAAACACATTTAGTGATCACACTGGCTCATCTGTCTGCTATTTCTAGAATGCTTTGTAAGGAGGAGAAAAAGCAGAGCAGCTTTGTAATGGGAGCTGCCACAAATGTACCAGAGTGCTTAGGCAGTCATGGAAAATTCCACACAAACCTTGATGCTCCAACCAGCAAACCAAGTGCAGGTCGGCTGCAAAATGCCTGGAACAGCCACAGGCAAAAGATGTGGGTCAGACTTAGAGAAAACACATCAATCCTCTTAAAATTTACAAATATTTATTTGCAATGCCCCTTTCAGTTTTGCACCGAGTAGAACTCCAGTTAAAACAAGAAGCTGAGCCTACAGCAGCCCATCAGTCACACAAGCCTTGGAATACATAGCAGGCTCCACAGAGGAATTAAAACATCAGCAGGACACCTCTGAGAACAGCCAACAACCTTCAGGTTGACACGTTTCTACTTTGCTATCCAAAGCAGTTACAACAATGTATTTTGAGACCATGTTAATCATTGTGTTCAATCTACTTAAGGGAGAAGCAAATTAGCTCTTAAAATTATTATGGAATTTATTTTGTGAGGGTTAATTTTCAGATACAACAGCCAGATCGAAAGGTGCCAGAGCACTGTGCCATCTGCCTTCAGCATCCTGAAGTAACACAAGTGGGAGGAGGGTAGGAACACTAAAAGCCTGTTAAAGCACATTATTCTTTCTTGCTGTACAGCAGGAAGGAACTCCACGCACGAATCTCTCACCTCTCGCTGCTTCCCAAGTTCAGGCCCAGCATGGCTGTGAATTAAATGAGCTGGGAACACATTCAGAATATCAACCTATGTAACCAGGCTTTAGGAAAAGCACTGTGCAGTTTTCAAAAGGCATTTGTTGGGGCCATGCTGGATACCCAAGCTCTGAGCCACGGTGGCATTAGGGCAATAGTACATTCCTCCTCCTGCTCTGTGAGGACCTGGTAATTTAAAACACTCTACAGCCCCCTTGCATTCAAGATAAGTCATGGAAAAGCTTTTCCCATGTTTTGCTTAAGTTATGCTGCTTTATACAATAGTCCCTCATGACAACACAAAACAAAATGCAGCATTCAGAGTAAAACAAACCTCTGTATCCAATGTGCAGTGTTCCAGAGCTGCTAAAAGCAGCCACCCACAAGCCCTTAAATTCTACCAGATCCCACTTAGAACAGTTACTGTTAATTACCCAGCTCAGACAAGGAAATTAAAGTCCCTTCTGTTGTACCAGAAAAAAAATTTTAAAAGGTCTTTCCACCATAACTGCCATCTGTCTGTGCTTGTGTTGCAAATTAAGGTCCTGCTATCTGTTTAAATGTCAATTTGGGCATGCATATTTTAATCCTGTTAGAATCAGTAGCAAATAACACCATTTTCCAAGCACCCTGCCCTCTGTTAGGACATCATGGTACTGTTCAGGAACTGCTTTATAAACAGCAAAACAGATGTAGACTTTGATAGTACTTTACAATATGGTGTAACCTATAATTTCTGCAGCAGTAACTCCTTAGACTTTGCCTTTTATTTTATCATTGTATATTCTCCTTCAAAAGGTTGTTGAGTACAGGATCCGTACACAAATGAGGCACTTATCCATGCAAATATCTTCTACAGAACAACCATATTAACAACACAGTTATTCAAAATTACTACTATTAAATCTAAACACAGAAGAGACAGCTTTAAGCTGAAACAGGACTGACTTGAAATTTTGTTAGCACGAATTCAGTTTGATGAAACTCAATTTGTCAATGAAGTGGTGTTTAAGTTCCTGTTAAGACAGGAAATTGGTTTTTCCTATTTTCAACTGGAAGGGTAACTCAAAGACTATGAAAGTAGGTCCAACAGAGTTCTAAACACTAGAAAGAAGTCGATAATAGCACCAGCCACCTGCTAAGGACACACAAATACAGAAGACCATACCTGGGACAAGAGGAATTATTTTAATACAAACATATGTAACGCAGAATCCTCAGAAACCAGCCTTTGAGCTTCCTTCAACACTGGTATAAAAAATTAGTGTCTTTCTTTAGTCACCAAAATTAAGGTCTGAAATGTTTTCGGTGCCTCCTCCACCAAAAAGGAAGAGGATGCAGGAACAACAAACTTCCATGTGTTTGAATAAAAGAGAGGGAAGAAAAGTTGGACCAGATGATCTATCAAAAGCCTTTCCAACAGGGGCTGTTCCACAGTTTTATACAGAATAAATGAATAAAAAAATAAAGACTATGTGATGAGGCAAGTTCTGTCTTGGAACACGAGAAGAAAAATCTGCTTTTTGTTGTGTTCTGGCAAGTATACACTACAAATGTCATTTATGTGGTTGGGTACAACTACTGAAGGCTTAAAACATTCTAATTTTTTCTGATTCTTTTTTGAGGTATAATTGGAGAAAGCCAAAGGGAATTCAGACAACAAGTTAAAGCCTACAAAATTACCAAAGAATCCCTTCACTGGACATGCAAGAACAGATTATAAAACATGCTAATCACACTAGGATTTGTAATGGGTCTGTTTAGATACAAAATCCACTAAAGTTATAAGTGAAACATCACTGTACATTTGAAGAGTTCACAGCAATCAGCTGAAAGTTAACAAATTCTACAACAAATACATTCCACAGCATAATGCAGAGGATGCTGCAGATGCCACATGACCTCTACTTCAAGGAAACTGTCCTTCTTCAAACAGTATGAAGAAGAAACCCTAAACTTCAATAATTTTAGAAGTGTAGGACATTATTCCTGTAGGAAAAAAATAAGGGAGATCTTTAAAACTAAAGCAAAACCAAAACCATAACCCAGCTCGACTCTCCCCGTAAGAAAAAAAACACCACCCAATTTACATTGCAGTAAGTGTAGTAACCCAGTAAAAATGACCAAAAAGCTGCCCTTTCTTAGCCAAGCATTTGGGACCTGCTGTGAGGTTGGGTTGCTACACACTTTATGTGCAGGCAAGGAGACTTTCATAGCACTGAGACCGCCAGATTTCAAGCCCAAATTTAAGCTGCTTGCACTGCAAAGCTCTTCTCAAGTTTCTACACCCACCCAGCAAAACTTTGTTTTAAAAACTGTCATGGACATAAAACACAGAACAGTAAACCAACAGAATTTCTTAAGACTTCATCTATCAAATACTCTGAATAAGGAAATAAATCTTAAAAAGGCCTCACCTGTATAAAACCTGAGTATCACTTTATTAGACTAAACCAAACCTTTACAAGCCTGAACCCAACCTGGTACCACACAGGCCTCTCCTGGAACATGCCAACACTAATAATTTAGCTGCCAGTTCAGAATGAGTCTTGAGATTAGAGATGCATTTCTCTAAATATGAATACTAAGCTGCTTTGAGTAGCATAAATAACAATTAAATAGTTCACAAAGTACAAATACTACTGAGGTTCAAATGGGACTCTAACCAAAGACTTTTATTACAAGTTAACCCTTGAGATCAAACCAGACTTTTACCAACTTACTGTCCATAACAAATTCTTTCCAAGTTATTTCTGCGTAGCACTTTCTTTTAGAAACTAAGTCCCTAGAGTAATTAAAAAAAGAGGGAGAAAACAAGCACACTTTCTCTTGCAGACTCCAACTACAGCTTACCTCCTGATATGAGGAGCTCTCAGCAAGTCACTTTGTTATTGCTACTAAGTCTCCTAGAGAAAAGAGGCACCCTCAAAATATACTGTGCACTTAAGCAGGAATAGTCTTAATATATCAAAGTACCACTAAAAAAAACCCCACGCAGAAGTTTTTCCACCCACTGCTCTACCACATTTCCAGAATAAATTCAACCAAACTAAAGGCAAAACTCTTTAGTAGGTTTGAATTAGTAACACCTCAGAAATCAGTGTAAGGTATAAAGCAGGAAAAAGGCAAAAAAACAGCCTGTGAATCAGAAAAATCCTAGAACTGAGCAAGTGCCATTATACTGGTGAGCAAATGAGGCAGTGAACTGGAGAGGAGGAATATCGAGTCCTCACAGAGCACAGTTCACAGTTATGTGTCACAGGATAACAAAAGGAATTCGGGTTCATTTTAATTCAGTGTTTTCCAATGGGAAAATCTTTCTTCAGGACATTGCAGCTCTTTAGAACTAAGAATTCTAAGAGCTGTCAAAGAGCACCATACGTCTAACTCTCTGTGACACATTCAAAAAGCCTCTTCCTGAAAGTTCTGAGGTGATAAAAAAGGAACTTTTGATTACATCAGAACTGGGTTTTGCTTAGGAGGCAAGACATTATTTATACTTACAACAGGTAGCAGCAAACAGCACATGTCACCAGCATTGTGTTGATAACACTGCAAAGAGGAAGGAGAGAAACAGCTGATCAGATGTTATGTTGTGACTGACCACAAGATACATCAGAAAAAAAACCCCAGCAAACAAGAGTAAGTTTAACTTTGATCATATGAAAGATGACTCAACATGAGTGTTCTGACTTCTTCCAGCTGAGTAAACTGCAGACTCTGCAAAAGGCCTAACACAGCTCTGGAAACAGAAATGCACAGCTGTATTTAACAAAAATTACTGTGAAGAGGAGCAAAATCTGATTCAGTCAAGTGTCCTCACTCCATTTCACAGCCAATTCTGCCAGTACAGTAAACTACTGAAACTAGATATTACTGTACACAATAAACACTTTCTTCATTTGCAGAATTCTGTTTATGGAAAATTTCAGTATCAAATTACAACTTTCAGTTTTATAGAACAAATTAGGGTTTTACAAAATGAATACAAAATAGACTCTTAAGCCACATGAAATGATCTGTAGTGTAAGATTTTCCTTTCTTGCTGAAGGAGAACTGTGTCAGAAACCACAGTGAAGCTGAAAAGAAGGAAGAACAAAGCTCTTGAAATTGAATATGGTAAAACTGCAGCCATACACACAGATGGTTTTGAAATGAGAGGAAAGGAAATGGGATTTTCTAACAGTGATCTCTGCAGCTCATGGAACTCAGTGGCAAAGTGGAGGGCTTTTTTTCTTTTTAAATTATAAAAAATAATTTCCCTCTATGTATTTCCTCCCGCAACTGAGTTACAAAAATTTATGGTAGATCAGTAACTTCCAGCCCTTTTGTGACATAATAACTTCAATGTTTTTCAGCTATCAATACACATCCACTTTGTCAACTTCCAAACAAATGCTACAAGGCCCACACAGCCTGGATTAACCTTCAGGAATTCTTAGGTCAGTTAAAGTTTACACCTCTGTAATTAAAAGAACAATCCTATTCAGAAATAGGCTTTGCATTAATTCTTTTTAAGAAGATGGGAAGGGAACAGACTACAAAGTATTGTAGAATCAGAACACAGAAGTGCTCAATTCATACTTGTTAAACAATCACACTTTGAAATAATGATACAGTATCTGTAGGTGACCCATGTATTCCTCACACTTTCATGCCTGAAGACAGAGTTCCAAGGTATTTCTGAGGACAGACAAGTTTCCAGGCATAAAAGGCTTAAAAGTGAGGCAGCAAGCATCAGATCTTGAGGAATATTCCTCTGGGTTTAGATAAACAACTGAGAGAAAAGACAGTTGGTACCTGTGGAGTAGAGGGGGTGTCAGAGAGAGGAAGAGATGTTAAGAAGTCATTATCTCCTAGAGAAAAGAGAAAGACAAAAACTTGTCTGCTTTTTAATCTGGGCAGCCACAAGCACTGCAGGAAAACCCTCAGCCTAGATGTCCCACTGCTGCCCTCAGCCACAAGGGCACACATTTAACACAGAACTGCCATCTCCTACAGCAACTTTTCCAATGTGGAACTAGAGGATGGTGGAGTAAGTTAGTAAAGGTCAAGGAAGGAAGGAAAGAGGAAGTTACTGCTCGAATACCACCTGACTAACAATGAACCTCCTCGACATGGGGCGCTGTGTCTGCAGAGGCTCCACAGAATGGTTTGGGGTGGAAGGGGCCCTAAAGCTCACCCACTCCCACCTCCCTGCCACGGGCAGGGGCACCTTCCCCCAGACCACACTGCTCCGAGGCCTGTCCTTGGGCACTTCCAGGGACGGGGCACCCGCAGCTCCCCCCGCGCCGAGGCCTCAGGGGNGCCCGCCGCCCCGCCCCGCCAATCAGCGGCCGCCACGTCACATCACCGCGCCGCGGGGGCGCGCGTGGGGCGGGCCCGGCCTGGCCCCTCGTTGGGCCCTGTGGGTTAAACGGGGCTTCAGGAAAACTCCGTCAAAGACTCCTGTGCAATAAACACCGGAGGGAAAGCACTGAGATTGGTGTCTACAGAGCCATTGNCCCGCAGCTCCCCCCGCGCCGAGGCCTCAGGGGAACACCGAGCGCCGTGAGGGGCCGTGTGGGCACGGCTGGGCCCGGAGCCCCTGCCGGGCCTGCCCGCACCCCCCGCCCCCCGCGGGGCCCGCACACTCACCCGCGGTTCGGGCCCTT
>WBMV01016006.1:1032615-1100068 GCA_013396655.1 Campylorhamphus procurvoides
CGGTTCGGGCCCTTGGGCACCAGCCAGGGCAGGACGCCGCCGACCACCCCCCAGAACACGCTCATGACGACGATGGGCACGGCCAGCCCGCCGTACGCCATGGCCGCGCGCGGTCGGGGACGCGCACNTGGGTCATCTACCACCACCTGTGACTCCTCGAGCGCTTCCATCAGCGCTGCCTCCGTACAATCCTAAACACCCACTGGTCTGACTACGTGACTAATGTGTCTGTCCTCGAACAGGCAGAGATCACCAGCATCGAGGCCATGCTACTGAAAACAGCTGTGCTGGGCAGGGCACGTCTCCAGGATGGGGGTCACCGCCTCCCTAAGATTATGCTCTGTGGGGAGCTCACCCCTGGCTGCCACAAGAGAGGAGGCCCAAAGAGGAGACTGAAACAATCCCTCTTTGGGATATCCTCAGCCTTGGCCATATTGACCACCATCAATGGTACCACTCACTCTGGCCTCCAGTTGGGAGAAACAGAGACACACCATCCATAATGCTGCTTCTTCCTTTGAGAACACATGCAGAATCAGCCTGGAAGAGAAAAGGCAGTGCAGGAAGAACTGTGCCTCATCAATACCACCCTTGGAGACTTTCCACTGTGCCTCTTGCAATCAGATTTGCCTATCTCACATTGGCCTTTTTAGCCATCAGAACTATTATGCTAATTTAAAACCATGAACACATCTAAGGAAGTGTTAAAGATCTGTGGAAGAGCCAGAAGTACAATGGCTGTTAGATGTGTGTTTTCAGGATTGAATTGCTCTTTCTAAAGCTGGATGAAGTATTCCTTTATAGGGATAGAACTTTCAGTTTTATTAAAAGCTTTTTAATTTAGTGGGAGTATTTTTTACACAGTCAAAATGAGAAGGAATATTTAAAGGCTGAGCAGGGCACACCAAATCAAGACCTTCTAAATGAGAAGACACACAATAGGTTGAGTTTTAGCAGTTCTTTAATGGTGTCAAACAGGAACCATCTATTCTTGCATCTTTTCGATTGTTTCTTCCTTGTACTTGCCCTTCTCCTTCCCAACCTGTCGGGATTTTGCTTTGCGCTCCAAGATCTTCTTCCTATCCTTGTCCAGCTTTAGCCTGGTGATCACAACCTGGAGAGAGGACAAAGAATTCAGTGTCCTGCAGAGTTCAGGACAGCAACCCCATGGACTCGTGACAGATCAGCCCTGGCACTCAACTGTTATTCCCATGGATTATCTCATTTGATTCCACGATTTTCCCAGGCACGCTCAGGGATCAGAGTACATGGATAGTTGTTTCAATGCACAGCCAAAACACTGCACAAAGTGAAAAGCAGCTGAACTTGTATTTAACTACATAGTAATGACTCTGAAGGAAATCTGATATCCATTATTCTGCTCAAACATGGTGGATATACCTACCTGAAACACAGGAGAGCTGATCCCCCCACCACGAAAGCAACCAAGTACCACAGTGACTGTAAAGACACTTCAAAGAACATCTGCTATAAAATAGCTGTGATTATCAAATATGACTGACACATAAAGGGTGAATTGTGCAGACCCTTCGCAGCCACAGCCTTGATGGGATTGCAGACAAAGCAGCAGCAAACTGACGTTCTGATTTCTAGCCCAAAAGGAACCTTCAGTCTTTTTCTTGAATCACAGAATCAAGAAATAAATGTGTTGGTATAACTAAAAGCAGTAGTTAAAAAATACAACTGACAATCGAATCCTAGAAATCCTATACAGGTGGCTGCACACTCCTCCTCAGTTCCTTGTGTATTTAGGTCTCTCTTAATGGTAATTCCCACCTCTTTCCAAGCAGAGGGTACAAATTGTTCATACAGCCCACTGCAAGTCTGTACCAAAACATTTCTCTTGCATTAATAACCAGAAGCTTTATGCAAAGGTTTACCAATGTCTAGTTCCCAATTAATAAAAGCTTTCCCAGAAATAAAGAACCAGAGTTCAATTTCTCTCACTGCTATTCACCACACAAATATGTGCACTGGCTCCACCACAATGTCACCTTGTCCATCAGATGTTGTTGCTGCACACAAGTTGTGATGTTGTTTTGGAATAATTCTGCTCTCCCTCTGCTGAACACACCACCATTTACAGCAGAAAACCTGTTACAACTGGATTTTTTCCACCAACACTTCCGTCTGTGTGCCCACATGGCAAGGCTGAAGCAGACTAAATTGATCTGCTTCAAACTAGGTTTTGGCGAGTGGATCTGTTTAGCTTGAAATGTTTCCTGTTATGATCTAAACAGGCTTTGCCTGGTTTTCACAGACTCTAAACACTTCAGGCTAAAACCAGATTCAGAAGAATTTAGTCCACAACAGCGCACAAGAACAAATCCTGATTCTGAGCATCTATTTAAACATTTCTAACACCTCCTCAGTCAGTGAAAATGCCACATAGCAAAGATGAAGGGTCATTTCAAACAATCCGTTCTGGGGTTTAAAAACAGCAACTCTTCCAAGTATTTTAGCTTTCTAGCCCTAGAAACAGAGAGGAGTTACTGGTTTCAACACACTTCTCATTTTAGTTTGGATTTATCACCCACTCAATGCTGCAGCATCTCCATTTGTTATTCACAGAATCAACAGGATGCCCTGGGTTGGATGGCACCTTAAAGATCATCTTGTTCCACCTCCTACCATGGGCAGAGACACCTTCCACATACCAGGTTGCTCCAAGCCCTGTCCAACCTGGCCTTGGACACTTCCAGGGATGGGGCAGCCACAGCTTATCTGGGCAACCTGTGCCAGGGCCTCACCACCCTTGCAGGGGAGAATTGCTTCCCAGTACCTAATCTAAACCTCCTGCCAGTGTGAAGCTATTCTCTCTTGTCCTGCCACTACAGGCCCTTCTAAACAGTCTCTCTCCATCTCTCCTGCTGGTTACTTTCAGGTAATGGAAGGCCACAATTAGGTCACCCCAGAGCCTTCTCTTTTCCAGACTGAACAATCCCAATTCTCTCAGCCTTTCCTCACAGCAGAACTGCTCTATCCCTCTGATCATTTTACTGCCCTCCTCTGGAATTGCTCCAATAGCTCCATGTCCTTCCTGTGCCGGATCTCCAGAGCTGGAGGCAGCACTGCAGGTGGGGTCCCACCTGAGCAGGCGAAGGGGCAGAATTCTCCCTTTCCCTGCTGCCCATCCTGGGATCAGCCCAGGACACACAGAGGGGGTTTCTGGGATGGGTCATGTCCAGCCTCTCACCCACCAGCACCTCCAAGTCCTTCTCCCCAGGTCTGCTCCCCATCTATTCATCCCCAGCCTGGGCTGATCCCAAGGGTTGTCCCACCTAAGGTGCAGGGCCAGCACCTGGTAACAAGTTCTACTCATACCACTGTCCTTCAGTGTCCCCCAGCTGAGCTCACACATGCCAGCTGCCAGTACCTTGCTGGGGTGGATGCCCACGTGGACGGTGGTGCCGTTGGCCTTCTCCCGCTGCACACGCTCGATGTAGATGACATACTTCTTCCTGTACACCTGGACCACCTTCCCAATCTGCTGCCCTTTGTAGTGACCCCGGACAACCTAAACACCAACAAAGGGAACATGCTGACCCACGCTCCAAAAACACCCCCTGAACAACCACCATGCCTTATAAACCACTATTGCATGACCCAGCAGGACACCAGAGCTGCTCAGCTTGAAATCCCAACTCTGTTCTTAGCACACACACACCAGTGTGACCTGTAAATTTCTGCATCACTAAAATAGAAAATATAATGGATCAGAACCTGCTTCCCACTCATTTTCCCTGCAGTAAACCCTAATGAAGGAGCTCTGTAAATTTTCAGCCATAAGGCTTCAACTTGAACAGTTTTTATCTTAATTTTTCCCTTACCATTGCACTTTATACTAAAAAGCCACTTAAACCGGATTCATTTCCAAGCCAATTTTTAAATATCACAGGCAGAAAATAGTCTATAGAAAAAGAAACAATTTTGTTTTGTGCTTTACTGAATAAAGCTGTTAATCCAGCATGATATTAAATGCCTGTAACTGAAGTGCAGTAACACTGTCAGCACACTTCTGTTCCTTGTATCTTCTTTGTCACTGATGTGAATTTAAGAAAAAAAAACATGCCTGACAAAAGGTCAAATCGTGACTAGATTATCTTGGATTATTTCTGCAAGATAGAGATTATTGCTGCAACACCAATGTGAATTTGCTTTATCCTTCCCTTCTGCACAGGCTGCAGATGAAAATATAGAATCACTGAGGTTGGAAAAGATCTCTGAGATCACCAAGTCCAACCTGTGACCCATCCCCACCTTATCAACCAGACCAGAGCACTGAGTGCCACATCCAGTCGTTCCTTGAACACCTCCAGGGATGGGGACTCCACCACCTCCCTGGGCAACCCCTTCCAATGTCTGACAACCCTTTCCCTGAAGAAATTCCTCCTGCAAACTAAACCCAGCCGGGATTTCCCGTGTGCCAGCACAGCCCAGGGCAGTGAGTACCTGCACCTCGTCGTCCTTGCGGATGGGCATGGAGCGCACGTTGTATTTCTGCCGCAGCTCCTTGGACAGGGGCGAGGACATGATTTTCCTGCGGATGTGGGAAGGGGCATTGAAGTGCCGCTTGCGGTTCTTGCTGCGGTCCGAGGTCACAAACGGGTTGAACTTCATTTTGTCTGCACAGAGAGGAACAGCAGCTCGGTCGGTGCTCAGAACTCACACACACGGTGCTTCAGCGCCCGCCCACAGCGTTTGCCAGTGCACAAAAAAGCACTTTAAACTAATTTTTAACACCCTCCCCGGATAACAGACCCTCATGGCCTGGACTCCAAGGAAGGTCTAAGGCTCTTCCCCGACTGACAGCGACCCTGCGACTGACACGTGTGACACACGTACACATCCCACTGCTCTTCTGATCCAAACCTCCCGGTTCTCACTCCCCCGGCCCTGCCCTGCAGTCCCACCACCCTCACTTATCAGCTCCATGTGTATTCTGGGCTCGCAGAGGGAACTCGACCTGCTCCACTGCAGCACCTCATCAGAGTGCACGGGAAACACACCTGCCAACCAAGACACTTCTGGCTTTTCCTAAACTTGAACAACTGCACTACAGGATTGCCTGTCGGACCACCACTTATCCCGGTGGGAAAACATACTTCAAATTAAAGGGTAAATTAAGTCACAGGACAAATTAAACCAAAGGATGCTTTTGCTTAACTCCACAACTTCCAGGTGTACACAGTGGCACCTCCCGTGTGGGCTGGGCTGTATTAACTTGATAATCCATACCCAAATCACAGACCGAAGGAGTCGGAGCCCTCCCGGAGCCCCAGCTCTGCCCGGCACAGCCGCCCCACAGCTCCGGGCGGGTCCACAACCACTCGCACCCCCTCCCGCATTGTCCCGGCCCGGGATGGCCCCGGATGGCCTGGGATGTCCCCGATGCCCCGGGATGGCCCAGGATGTTCCCCGATGGTCCCGGATGGCCCCTCACCCGCTGCCGCCGCCGCGCCGCCCGCCCGGAAAGAGGAACCTCACGCGCTTCCGCTTCCGGCAGCGCCTCTCGCGAGACCCCGCGCACCGCCCGCGGCAGCGAGCGCCCCCTGGCGGGCGGAGGGCACACGGACACCCGGGGCAGACCGGGGATAGAGCCGGGAATAGAGCCCGGATAGACCGAGATAGATCTGAGATAGACCTGGGATAGAGCCGGGATAGATCTGGGAATAGCGCTGGGATAGATCTGGGAATAGAGCTGCGATAGACCTGAGATAGAACTGGGATAATCCTGGGATAGACCTGGGGTAGATCTGGGATAGAGCCAGGATAATCCTGGGATAGACTGGGAGTAGAGCCGGGAATAGAACAGGATAGACCTGGGAATAGACCTGGGATAGATCTGGGAATAGAGCAGGGATAATCCTGTGTTAGACCTGGGATACAACCAAGATACACCTGGGATAGACTGGGATAGGCCTGGGTCAGACCTGAGATAGACCTGGGATAGACCCAGAATAGACCTGGGAATAGAGCCAGGATAGTCGAGATAGTCCTGGCACAGACCTGGGCATTGTCCCCCCGGTACCCACCTGGGGACCATCCCTGGTGTCCCCCGGGGTCACACCTGTGCCTGCCTGGGCATCCCCTCCTGTCCCTCAGCAGCAGATATTCCTCTCCCAGCCCAGCCCAGCTCCCTCAGCCCAAAGGGACACCAGTGCCCTGGGGCTTTCCCAAATTCCAGGTCCCCTGCCCAGCCCCTGTGCCTGTGCCACTGTCACCTCAGCCCTGTCTCCAAAAACCACCTCCCCTGCACAACCCACTCGCCTTGCAGGTAGATGTGCTTCTGTTTGGAGGGCACAGACCAATTTATTCTCAAGGAAAACTGGTAGAAGTGAACCAATCACTTGGGTGAGACACAGCTCACCCAAGTTGGGTTTGGACTTAGAGGCTGGAACAGTTCTGGGCTGTTGAGTTGCAGCAGGCTGAGGTGTGCACAAACACCTTCCCCAGAGCCTTTCCTCATTGTTTATAGAGAAGGAACCTTCAGCACCATCCCACCACTTCTGGAAGTCTGCGTTCCCATCACTGGAAGGAGGCAGGACCTCTTCCTTCACAAAGATGATGTACAGCTGACACCAGCATGAGTCAGCAACACCAGAATGTAATGGGAATAGGTTCCTTAAGATGGTGCAGATACCCTGAGCCCAAACTCACTGTGTTGTAACCCTTTACTATTAAATCTTTAATGATTGCCTCACTTATTTCTAAATACTCATGAATCAAGGCTCAATGGACATTAAAGGAGAGGGGAACAAAACCATGGTTATTTCATATCCGAAGGGGCACAGTGAGTAAAGCCAAACCCTGCAAGTCCCAAGCAGAGTCCACTCACCTTTCATTAAAAAAGGGGAGGTTAGGACACTTGGTACTGTACAAAACCAAGCACTGAATGTCCAGAGATGACTCAGGGCCTATTACAAAAGAGCCTTGTGATAACTTTCACCACAGTGACCTGGCTTACAGTGATTTCACCATGTGATAACGCTCAGTTCACTAAAATCATAATTAAAAACAAAAGAAGAGAGCCCCTTTAGATTGATTTTGCAATAGTAGTGCAACAAGAAGCCAATCAAAACACGTAAGAGTTTTATTTTTAATCATAGAACTAAAAGGGCTAATATTTTATTAACATAACGTTGCAAATTAAAAGACAAATGCCAGAACTCCTTAATAGTCTCCACTGTAGAAATGCAAAAGATTTGTGCTTTGAACATCACCGTAACACACTGCAGGGACGAGTCCTCCTCCCCTGCCCCCTTCTTCCACCTTCCCAGGGAAACACCTCACTGACATCCTCAATCTGCAACTTCAAATGACTGTCCTAAAGCAGAGACTCATCACAGTCTTGGTCAGCCCCAACAGTCTGTGTGCCACACAAAAAGTAATAACTTTAAATGAGAAACATTCAGGAACTGATGACAGACATGGCCATCAAAACAGCAGACTTCACCTTTTACAGCGCAGTAGTTGAATGCAAGTATTTGAGGAATCAGATCAAACATTCATAAATGTATCTCTTCCAATTTTTCATACCCTATTTCCATTCTATTTTCTTTAAAAGTCATCTTCAGCAGCCCAAACACTGCCTAGAACACACCTAAGCACACTTTGCTTAGAGCTAAAAGTCTTAACTCCACCACTGCAGAGCATTCTACGCCTCAAGTTCTCGCCATAGAATGGAGTCTAGAGTTAGAAAGAATTTAAATTAAATCAAATTAATTTAAACTGGAAGTTCCAAATGTCTTACTTCCTACAGGGATGTCTTTCTTGGAAACCCAAATACTTCTATCAAAACACTGACTTGAAAGAGCAAAGTCAGGAATAGGGGGGAGCACCTATGATATATGGTTTCCTTTCATTATGATTTGAAACTGGTTTTGTTTGCAATGATGTTTAAAAGCGTAACTAAGCTCATTTTGCCTCTAGAAAGCTGGAAATAAAAGTGAAATCTAATGAGACATGTATGTACACAGGTGCAGTAACTGCTTCCTTTTCACATTTGGAGAGATGAAGAGCAGATTCTTCTGTAAACACACGATGCAGTACCATGGTGTGACCCATGTCTGAAGGGCAAGCTCATCACAACTTCCAGCAGCCCCAGAGGATGGCCTTGGCTGGGCAGCGCTCAAAGGCTTAGACCTGGCTTAGAGAACCAAGGTACAGACTGTTTCTTCAGTTGAGTTCTGCCAGAACTTGAGTGCAATTTGGTTTCCACATCTAGCAAAAAAAGTTGTGATTTATGAGGTTATTGCAGGGGATATTTTGGCAGAGAAAGCAGGCACACAGAAGTGTGTTATTTCAAAAAAAAAAAAAGCCAAACAACAAAAAGGCCAAACAATGTCACTGGTGGGGTTTAGAGAACTGGCCTGGACTGCACAGGAGGCAGTTTAACACAGGCAGGTAATGGGGGGAAGGACAGAAATAACACACCAGGGGACACAAGGATTCTTCAACCAGCTTCACTTGTTTGTGTCTAACAAATCGTACCAGGGGAGAAATTTCAGGAAATGAACTGTACAATCCACTGCACTGCAAAGATTTCCCCTGGCTCAGCTCAGGAGAAGAATGCACTGCTCAGATATTAAAAATCCCATCTTTGTAATCCACTGGGTTCACAAGCTGTGAGCAAAGACTCACCAAATCCAAAAGGAAAAACCAGGACATTTTTTGCTGTAAGCTTCAGCTGGTCACAGTGGATTAGAGGGATTCCTTCAGGCAGCAAGAGAAGCAATTGCCATGGAAAATCCCAGCTATCCAGTGGGTACCACTCGCAGGCACACAGACACACACTCCAAAGAAAGACAAGCATTTCATTTTCAAGTTGATTTTTGTAAATGGAAAAAAATGTATAAAATCTATCCATACATGAACAGATACAGGAAGTTACACAATCCAATTTACACCTAAAGTAATAGCAATCAGTCCAGAATAAGAACAGGGAAAAATTCCAATGCTGTCATTTGTCCGAAGTCATTACAGGTCAGAGGATGGCAGGGGGAGGGTGGTTGGCTGCTTCTTCTTGGTGCGTGGATAAAACTGGCTGCACCTTCCCTACTTCCAAAGCAATGAGACAATTTCAACAGACACGTATTAGGAATTCTTTTGAAATGTATCTGACTCTAACAATAACACTGAATATTCAAAGATTCATATCATTACAGCATAATGTCTGGATACTTTTGCCTCCAGGAAAAGGCAGTGGGCAATGGGTATTATTGAAGAAGAACCCTGCACCCATCTTGGAATTTACAGCATTGAGTGATTTAAGGATTTTTATCCATCCTGTAACACTTAAAACTTGTGTGTTCCCAGCTCAGACATTTACAACGCATGCGGAGACTGTTACCACTCAAGGAACATTGATGAGGTCATGGAAAAAGCACTGGTGGGCATTTGGTCTAATTTTAGTGAACTCATGTCCACCACGACATGCAAGTCACACCTGGCAGTAGTTTTCCCCTCACGCCTCCATTTATTGGAGACCCCAGAAGACAAGGCTTGAAGGAATGGACAGGGAAGCTCAGGTACCGTTTGAAG
This sequence comes from Campylorhamphus procurvoides, assembly GCA_013396655.1. Classification (NCBI taxonomy): domain Eukaryota; kingdom Metazoa; phylum Chordata; class Aves; order Passeriformes; family Dendrocolaptidae; genus Campylorhamphus; species Campylorhamphus procurvoides. The sequence goes on from WBMV01016006.1 coordinate 1,042,180, forward strand.
CAATAAAACAAAACTCCAAGCAGGGAGTTTTGCAGCCTGTGGGAATGCTGCCCTCCTACTGCTGTACCTGTGGGAGAACAGTGTCAGTCCAGGGCTCAGAAAAGATCCCTGACTGAGTTTTTAAGGAAAAGGGAGGCACCTTAAATCCTAGAAAGTCAGACTTCCTGTGTTTGACAGGTGTATTGAATATACACACACAAAGCAAGAAAGGAAGCTGTGCTCATCCACCCAGAAGGCTGCACCATTTTTCTGAGCATAGAGAATATACAACCTCTTTTCAAAAAAACAACAACAATAATAAAGCAGAAGTGCAGAATCCAAACTGTTGGGTGGTCTGTGTTTAAAAACATAAGAAATAATAAAAGCTTATGCTGTAAAGGTAACAATTCCCTTTCAAAGCAAAGGCCACATAAAACTGTGTCGCTCAGTTTGGTTACTTCATGCCACCTGTAAACACAAGACTGGATATTCAGTTTCTGGGAAGAAATGAAACGACTTTTACATCCAGAGTAAAAGAAATGCCCTCTACTGCTGGGACCACAGGTTACCCAGGAAAAGGTAGCTGGGGGAAGGCTTCCTCTTCTCATTTGTTCACTTATTAAAAGGTTGTATCTGAACAACTGAGCTTTCAATAAAAGCACAAAACATTTCTTATGTTGTTTCTGCCCTCTGTCTCTTGAGTTTGCTATGGGGACTAACACTTTCCATTCCTCACCAACAGATACATCACCTTTTTGGCACCACGGGTGGAATTTCTTCCTAATGTATAATTTTGCCCTATACAAAATTCGATTGTCTAATCATGCAAATCCAACAGAACTCCAAAAAGTGCCACAAGACAGTTCAACTCTACTACCTAGTTTGTACACTGCCATAGGAACCCCCCCAGAGAACAGACTGTCATTCTTACTTAGAGCTGGCAGTGTATTTCATATATGGCATTTCAACCTCTCTTTCTTGGGGGGCAGTTGAAATCCACACCCTGATTCCATTGATTTTTCCCTCTCAGAGCCCTGAAATGCATGGAGATTTCTTTGATTTGAAGACATCTTCACTGAACAGCCTGATTAGAGAAAAACATACTGATTCAATCAAATAGAAAATAAAGACAAAAACAGGTAGTGGTAGATTTCTCAGTCGTTGCTCCTGTCCTTGGAGACGAGGGTAGAGTTTCACTACTACTGCATTTTCCCCAGCTGGATCTTCTTCCAGGCTTCTGATGCTGTGAAAATGCAGGAGTCGAGGATCCCAGCTACAGTAAATGTTCCTCCAATGATGGCACATATCTGAAATTACAGAGGAAACGTTTGTCAGTGATGAGGGAAACTTTAACACTGCGTAAACTGGAGGAAGGATCCTACTGTTGGGGTATTTTCTGGAAGCACAGTAAGAAATGGGTAACAGTACTGGGAATGGAATTATGTGACAATCATTCAGAAAAACCATTCCCTACAGTGGAATAAATTAGTGCTATCCTGAACTCATTATAACCCGAGCCAAACATAAATCCCAGTTCCTACAGCATGAATTCTCTTCCTTTCCAGGCTAAACTCCACCTAACTAAGCTTTCTAGAAGCTCTGTCTTGTTCACATCTTCCTATTACTGTTTTCTATTATAAACATCACAGCCTTATAGTCTTTTCCTTATTTCACAAGATACAGCATTTGCAAATAGGCAAAAGACACTTAAATAGCACGTGAAGGGCAGTGACTAACAGAAACCCAGCTCGAAGTGACACCCACAGCTCAGCCTGTCTAACACTTTCCATGACAAGGGCTGCTCACAGCAGTCAATTTAACTCCTTGTGGGCCAAAGTTTTCCACTTAGAGTTGAATTATTTAAACACCAGTAAAAACACATAACCATTTTCAAGAGCAGACCTAGAGAAAAAATTAATATCATGATTAGCATACAGCCCACTTTACTTCTTAAGTGCTAGATAAACACAGAAATATTCTGACACGTCAAACCAAAGGCACCATGGTTTGGAGTACCAAAAATGAGGGGGCACTAGTGACATGCTTTGCAAAACATTGCTTCTTCAATTTCCTTATCTGTGAAATGGGACAATGCCAAGCTTGCCTCTCAGGGAAACTGAAGGAAAACACATTTCAAGGGTTCAATATCACAACAACAGCAGTCTCAGAGACTTTGTGGAAACAGAATCACAGAAACATTTAGGTTGGAAAAGACCAGAAATACAAAATACTTCCCTGACACCCTACTACACTGGCTCACTGGTTTAGGATTCCTCTCTTACTCTCAGCTTCTAGTTCATGGCAAAATCCCCCTTTTTTCTTAGGCAGGCCCTTGTCAGAGATAAGCTCCATATCTTGTGCCCTTCTCACTGACCTGGTGTTGTTATTCTCAGAACCACCTAATCCTACACAATGTAGGAGACCAAATTAAAAGAGCATCACAGTTACGAAGTAAAAAACGTGGGAGATATGAAATGCCATGTCCTGTGCAATTAGAACTTGGCTGTTAATGTTAGGTTATGTTATTGTGTATCATGCTTTCCATGAGAACACTGCCCAGTGCAGTGCCCAGGATGAGGTGGCACTCTGGGAGTTTTTCCTCCATCCTGTGGTATTTGACTGCTGCCTCCTTAGGAGCAGATGGTTTGTATCAACTCAATCTTGAGCATGTCATATGTTTTTGTATCAAAATAATGTGGCCAGCAGGACCAGGGCAGTGACTGTCCCTCCATGCTGGGCAGTGCTGAGGCACCTCCAGTGCTGTGTCCAGTTCTGAGACCCTCAATTCAGGAAAGACATTAAGGGGCTGAAGCATGTCCAGAGAAGGGAATGGAGGTGGGGAAGGGCCTGGAGAGTCGGTCCTGTGAGGAGCACCTGAGAAGCTGGGGGGGCTCAGCCTGGAGAAAAGGAGGCTCAGGGGGGACCTTCTCTCTCTCTACAACTCCCTGACAGGAGGGGGAAGCCAGGTGGGGGTCGGGCTCTGCTCCCAGGGAACAGGGACAGGACAAGAGGAAACAACCTCAATGCACCATGCGAGGTTCAGGTTGGACATCAGGAAGAATTTTTTTCATGGAAAGGGTTGTCAGGCAGTGGAAGGGGCTGCCCAGGGAGTCCCCATTTCTGAAGGTGTTCAAGGAGTGGCTGGACATGGCACTCAGTGCTCTGGTCTGGCTGACAAGGTGTGGATGGGTCACAGATTGGACTCCATGATCTTGGAGGTCTTTTCCAACTTGAATGATTCTGTGATATATATATATATATTACAAAAATGCAACACAACTGGCACAGAAGGCAACCAGTGCCACACTATGTGTTCTGTGCCACGTCTCTCCTCCCACACAGCACCACCCACGGCGGGCAAAATCAGACAAGAAAATAACGTAAGTGCAGCACCAGCAGCTCAGCAGGGATTCACAGTGGCAAAGGAACAAACAATTCATTAACAGTGAGTGAAGGCAGCAATAACTAAAGCTCATTTCCATGTGTATTTATAACTGAGATATGAGAATTTAGTGAGGTCAGTGAAATGAGGAGCTGCAGGAAACATGGTTTCAGCAGGACACTTGGCATTCCAGCAGAACAAGGTTTCTAAAACCAGAGCATCAGCCTGAGGAAAAGTCAGTATTTTTAGGGGACAAGACCAGCTCCTATCCCTGAGCACCCCTCCCTGCTATCCCTCAGAGCATGACACAGGGTGACCTTTCAGGGAAAATGAGCACCACGGAATTGGGTTATTTCAGTCCAGAGCAGCTCAGCTGACAGGAGATGTCACACCACAAACACAAAACCCGGCCAACACGAAGATTTTGCATCATATGGTAGGAAAGTCTGATTTCAGAGCAGCAGTGCAAAGGGGTGGGGAATAGAAAAAAAATATATATTCATCTGCACAGCTTGGTAGTGCTGAGTGTGAGTCACACACACCTGGCATCACTTGGGGCCTGACCCCAGCACACACAGCCTTGAGAGTCCCTTCCTTGGGACAAAAGAAAGGCAGCACCAGCACTGGGCTCTAGGTCAGCACAGGAGCTGCACCATAACAATTCTTTATCATCACAGTTCTAATACATTATGGAAGGTAGGCATCAGGCATTTATTTATATTTAATGGGATTTTATACCAGGAACGATTTGAGTTTGGCGCCATGAGGTTACAGTTTGAGTCAGGCCAGACCATTAAAGGATGATGGAAAAGAAACACAGAAGTGGAGTAATTCCAGCAGTGAGAACTCATGAAACATGCACAAGGGTCTGGAACAGAAGGTGATTACTGGGTAGTGGCCAGGATGCAGGCAGAAGTCTAAAGGAAAACATGAGTGCATATGTAGGACGAGGCAAGGTTAGGCAAGTGTCAGACACGTGACTGTGCACCTGTGGGATGTCCTAAAGTGTAAAAATCACTTTTAAGGACAGAGGGGACCAGTAGGACCCTCAGGTAATTCCCAGTAAGGCAAGCTGCAGAACCCCACACACAGACTATTGGCTGACCTGCAGCACATCTTGCAGAATGCTGTCTTGGTTTTAAAATCATCACAGGGCTGAATCTGATACCTGTCAGTAACAGCTCCCACAGCTAAAATTATTCTGCCTGCAATCACTCTCTTCCAGCACTCCTCCATCCCATTATTTCCAGTTTAATTTTCTCACACCTAGAGACCAGATGAGTCCTCTCATACCAGGAAAAAAAGTTTCTTTGGATTTTGAATGCTTCAGCAGAACTTTGGCTGTTTTTCTGCCTGCTCTCCCCTCCCAGCCCCTAGACTGACCTCATGATAAAACCTTCTTTCAGTTTGGCCACTTACAGGAACTCATAAATTTTCAGCAGTGAAACTTTTCCCCTTGCTCCATAACCTCAGCCATGAGGTCTTGAATGGCTTCTCTTTATGGGGAGATGCCTTGATTTTAAGCAGTACAGTTTAACAGGCAAAAACAACTGTGTTTAACATTATGCCAGGTATCTGTGGTTAACCCCAGGATCCCTGGAAAACTCACAAAACAGTGACAGAGGCAGCACTGGCCCACAAATAATACAAAATCTTACTTAGTACTGAACTTTTTTGGAGTACAACATGCAAAGTAAAATTTATGCTAAACCAAAGCCTTTTGTCCTGCACAGGAAGCACTTCTCACATTGTGCAGAAAATTAGGATAATTTTTCATACCACAAAAATCTAAGGAGCAGGGGTGAGTTAGAGTGGGAACAGAGAAGAACTGGGAATGCTGCTACAGTGCTATAATCCTGCCCTTAGCAGTGCTGAAGTTTTAGTGGGCAAACTCATTAGTATCAAAGATCACCATATCAAAGATAACCTTCTCAGCAGCAGAAGGAGATGCCTTTGGCTCTCTGCTGAACAGCCAACACCCGTGTCTCATCTGATCTCTCACATGGGATCATCCCTCAAGAGTGTGTCCTCCCCTCTGACACCTTTTCCTCCCTAGAGTCTCTTTCAAGGCCACAGGATCATCCCCCATCCCCAGGACAAATTTAAATGTACTGAAAGCCACATGGTTGCCCAAGTAAACAACCAAGGAGCCCCTGTCCTGGAGTCCCTAGCCCAGAGCCTCTCCTGTGGTTTTCAAACTGAACAGCTGCTGCTCAGAACAAGCTGATGCTTTCCATGGCCAGCCGGATTTGGGAATGACTCCACATGCCCCAGCCCAGGCTCTGTCTGGCCCTCAGCCCAGTGCTGATCATCATGAACTGGTCTCCAGGGAAACTGTGATGCAAAAAGCCACGCTGGAAATACAGGAAGGGGCTAAAGCACAACGGAACAGATCCTGTCATCAAAACAGGGCAAGGAAACCAAGGACAAAGGTGTTTTGGTCCTCTGCAGCTCTGCTTGCCTTCCAACCTCTTCAATGCCACCTTGGAACGCTGTAAGGCTCTACGTGTGGCACATCCACAGTCAAGGCTGCCCTCCTGTACAACATTAGTGGCCTAAATGAGGGCGAGAGCAGGTCACCCGTACCTGGGCCAGATGGGCCAGGCTGAGAGCCAGGATACAGCCCTGGAACAAGGATGTGCCTCTGCGTCAGCCATGTCTGACAAGGGTCCTGTCACTGCAACAGCCACGGCAGCACCAGCGTCATCCACAGCCTCCACAGGAAGGACATTCAACTGGAATGGCCCTAAGTGAGCTGCTTGACACTATGGCCATTGGTAAGACCAAACAAAGTAGCCAAAAAACGACTGTAAAACTCTTCTTAAGGAGTCCAGCAGTCAGTAAGTGCCTGACAACTTTAAAGACAAAATGGGGCAAAATTCAAGTTGAGGCCACTGATTCAAAATTCAAGTTAGACCAGTGAGGAATGTGGCGTGCGGAGATGCCTGTTATTTTGGGGAGGAAGAGAGGAGTAACTGAAATTCATATTTTATCATAATTCCTTATTTGATAAAAACTGATCCACCTTTAAATCTTTTTGGAAACAGAAGTAAATCTGTTGTTCTATTTTTGGATTCTCAGTAGGAAACACACATTTCAGTTTTTGAGGTTATGAGATACAAATCCAGATGAGACACAAATCCAAAAGGTCATTGAGGCAAACAGTGAGGAAACCCTCTCCTGTGGACCTCTTATGTAAACTCAGAAGCATGGTATCAAGTTAAACAAAGATGCTATTTACATGCACATAATGGAATACCAGCAATGAATCAAGGCTGCAATGGACATGACAATAATCCCAGCTATCAATCATTTTCAAACCCCATTTCCAATTAAAAACACCCTCACCCTCAACCAGGTACATTAGAAACCTCTGAGAGCATATTGTCAGGGAAGGATGTAGACGTAGTATGAGATGCCAAGTCACGAAATGCTGATGTTTGACCTTTTTTAGGGTTACGTTTCAAAGCCAAACAGACATGCTAAGAAGAGAAAGTCCTAAACCACCACATATAGATTTTTCTTCAAGTCTCCTTCTCTTGTTATTTGTGTATCCCAGAGATCACAAGCATGTCTAAAGTTAAGTGAAAGGAATTTGCTGTTCATCAGAAATTGTTAAATCAAAACCTCGAAGTGCAACACAGCTACCCTGTTTATGTTACTTCTAATTAAAACAGGTAAAGATTTTAAAAGTCAAAATCTGAGGTCTTAATTCCAGACAATTTATCAACTCCTTCACATTCCACCATGCCTCACTGGCACAGCACACTGCAGCTTCAATTTTAAGCCAATTCCCTGAGGATACATTTTTTAAAGTTCTGGAGGATCTTTAAATAGCTCTTTTCCTAACCAGCAGTTTGAGCAGCACAACTTTGTCATCAGTGCTGAGATCAGGACTGCAGAAAGCTCTCTGAACAGATCAAAATGTAATTCATCAGGAAAACACTTCCAGAATTTGATAATGCAGTCTTATCCATTTCTACCCTTCTACTTCAGGAGTAAATGTCTGGAACTGGCATTCCCACAGTAAGCCAAGCAGCAGCACTGACCTGCATTCTGTGTCTTGTAGGAGAGGAGAGATGTGGCTGGTGATAAAATCTCTGTTGCCAGTTTTGTTCCTCTTAACTGTAAAAGTCACTGAAATAACCAGCATATAGCAAGGACTGACAGTTCTGTGTCATCAAACAGTTCTGTTTCCCTCACATGAACTCTTCACAGAGCAAACCTCACTAGGAAAGAACAGGATGACTTTGGCTGGAACAGGTTGTCCAGAGACGCTGTGGCTGGTCCATCCCTGGAAGTGTTCAAGGCCTGGTTGAATGGGGCTTAGAGCAACCTGGTCTAGTATAAAGTGTCTCTGCTCATGGCACGGAGTGGAACAAGATGAGCTTTAAGGTCCCTTCCAACCCAAATCCTTCTGTGATTATCTGCACATTCTATCTCATCATTAGCAAGCAGTTTATTGCAGCTTTACTGCACACCATGTTAGCTTTACTTCCAAGTTCTTGACATGCTGCAATAGAGCCCATCCTGCTTAGGCACCTCTGGAATAGCATAATTTTCCTTCTTTATGTGCCTAGCTATTAAATCAAGTTGTCAGAGCATTGGACTTACCAGTCACTTCACTTACACTTCAATACAACCGCAGTGATGTGCTGCTTTATCTCAATCATATCACAATGCTCTCAAGCAGAAACTCAATTCTTCTGGACAAGAAAGGCTCAGGAGATAAATGAGAGGCAGGCAGGATGAGGGAGAATTAGAGGTTTGGAATAACTCACCGATGTGATAAACCTGTACAAAGGCTGCCGCCTCTCTGTGTATTTCACTGTGATGGGGCTCAGATCATAACGAAACCAGATGGCTGGGATAATGCGGCCAGTGTGGCTGTAGGCTACGTACTCCTGGAAAAGAAAGTGGAGGAAAAATGGCAGAAAAGGTGAGCAACCTCATTCCAAAGAGTGCCTGCAATAAAACTGCTTCTGTGGATTTGGCCCTTCACTGTTTTGTACTAATGATCAGATGTAAAGAAGTAAACATTCAGCCCCCAGCAAGACATATTGCAGAGTGTCCATACAGAAAAGATACTAACATCATATTGCTATCAAAAGTCACATTTTTTGAGCTCATATTTTGTCTGTGCTCTCAGCGGAAATAGGTATCAGTTTTCAATTATCAGGACATTCACAGACTGAAGAAAAACCCAAGAAAAGCAGTCTGGGGACCCAGCAATCCAAGGATGCACCAACATGGCACACAATGCCTCTTTATCTTCCATTCTCTAGCCCTGTGACATGCTGCCCACCCAGATCACCTCTGCTCTTTCAATTCTCCTCTACACAGAGGCAGATAATTTAGAAAGATGAAGAAAAGACAAGCAATAGGACATTCAGGAGCATGATACAAAAAATACAATTTTGCTCTCCATGAGCTCTGAGGAAGCCAATGAAACAGCATTTATCTTCATTAACTTGATATAAATCCCAAATTTCCCTCTATTTAGTTTTTTTCCCATGGATGACAAAAGAAGAAGTCCCTAGTCATAATATTTTCAGGGCTCTTATTGGAGTTCTGCAGCACATCTCAGGACTGTGGTTATCTGAGGAAGTGTGGAAACAGAGGGTGCAGGAGGTAAGAGAGAAGATACAATCCACTCTTAAGACTCTCTTCATGTCTTCCTACTTATCACTCTGTGTCAGACTATTCCAATGGCTTCCCATTTCTCTTTCCCACTGATCAGTCTGGAAGTGAAGGACTGAAGCACCAAAAGAAGGAAATGCAGAGGCAGCACTGTTTCTCTGCACTTCACTTTTGACAGAACTGACCTCATTTTTTCCTTCCTCTCCCCTTTTCACCACAGCAATCCTGCCCTAGTGAGTCAGTCTTGGCCGAACGCCCCCATTTGCAGCCAAGCTCACAGAAGTGTCAAAAGCTCCTCCTGTCTATTTTCCAAATTACTTTCACAACTCCTATCGCAAGAGTCTTATCGGAACAGAAGTTGTGACATTAAATAGAACAAATACGTTGTAATCTAAAAACAGGGAGATGTCCAAATCCCTAGGACAGACCATACAGGCCAGGCCAAAAGTCACTAGACAGGAACATTTAACTGAGAACATTAAACTAGTCCATGAGAGTGTGTGCTTGATTAACACTTAGAGCGAACTAGCAGTAATCAGATATTATTAGCAGATTCTGGACTTTTATTTAGCACACAACTAGCAAATAATTTTAATCCAGAAGATGCTTTTCATCTTAAGAGAGTAAATAGGTGGGGTTTTTTATTTTAAAAAATGTTCAATGCATTGTATGATTAAAATGCTGGACGTGGCACTCAGTGCTTTGGTCAACTCGATAAGGTGGTGATCAGTCACAGGTTGGACTGGATGATCCTGAAAGTCTTTTCCAACCTCAGAGATTCTGTGATTCTGTAACAATCCACTATAACAAAGCAGGCACTGTGAAACAGTCAACCAGTATGTATTTGCAACTTAGGTTCAGTGGCTTAATGTACGAAACCAACATTTGTCAAAAGCTAAAAACTGGGCTAATTTATGTCTGATACATTCATCAAAAATGAGACTGTTTTGTAACTGCAATCAGGTGTAAGTGATGTATTTTATGTTCAGCTGGATTACAGTTTCCACCCAGATGCATCTTGACACAAACGACAACAGCTCCTGCAGCGTGTAAAAACCTCCTAGAAATCTAGATCAGTTAATCTGACAGATGAGAAAGTCAGGAGGAAGAACACCTTTCTCAGGAATGAAAACAACACCGCCACGTGCTTTGACAAGCCCTCCCAGTCCCAACCCTAGTAAATGCCAGCACCAGGAGCACCAGGAAGCCCCACTCTGAAGAGCTTCAGTTCCTCTTTCACCCAGCAGAGGCTACTGCTCACCTACAAACACATGTAATGGCACAGCACAGAGCAGGAGGGGGAAGGAATGGTGACTGAACATCCCCCACACATCCACTGGGCTGCAACAAGGAGCTTCCCTGGGAACTACCTGCCTCCTTACCTTATTTGCTACCGTGTATTGGTACGAGTATCGCTGCTTCCCACTCATGTCTTCGTACACCGTCGGGACGATCTTCAGTATGTAATCGTGAGATGCAAGAGCTGTGATCAAGAAAGGGAAGGAAAGCACACATTAGCACTCACAGAAAGGGATCACAGCCTACCCAACATTTCAGAGTAAAGGAAGTCACAAAAAAGGTACCTCCCTCATCCTTATCTCAAGTTCAGTGACAAAGCGACAATTTCACATCCTACGTTTATGTCCTTTGTACAAAACTTTGTCAGGTAGTTGGGTGACACCAGAACTCGCCCACCACTTCTGTAGGACCACAACCCACGGGGTTTGGGTTACTTGAACCTTCCAAGCTGCTTGCAACTATAAATGGTAACATTTATCACCACAAAAGCCTGGTTAAATCAGGCACTAGCTAAGGTTACAGCTGCAGCTCACTGAGCTCCTTTTGACAGAAGAAGCTGCAGACTCACAACCTGTATAGTTCCATTTCTTGTGTACTCATCTTTTTTTCCTTTCTTCCTTCTACAGCTGCTTAACCAATTTTTTTTATTATTTAAATGGCTTGTGCCATTTTTTGTGTCTACTAAACCAGTTCTAAAACAGAATTCTAAACGACTTCTCTGCAGGATCCTTTAGGCAAGTGTAACATGGTGATATCTGGCTCCTGGAGTTAAAAAAAGAACCCAAACCACAATTGTATAGCTTCAGGAACAGCCACAGTTTTGTTCCAATAAATGGACATGACTGATGTCCAGCAGGAACCTGAATACTTCAGAGAAAAACTGTCGGATGAATGAATTGTAGTGTGCACTGGAAATTTCCTTTTGTATGCTGGTCATAAAAAAGGAGAATGAAAATGCCTCCCCTTCCAGCCACATGGTAGAACTTTAGGTAGGAGCTAACTTGCAACACAAGAATAAGGGCAAGTTCTGGTGGTGGTAACAGCAGAAAAGGTTAACTATAGGACTAATATATGGATAAAAACCTCCTTAGTTCTGAGTCAGTTTAAACAGAGCTGGAAACAACGTCCAGTTTGCAGAAGAGCTGCAAAGGACCTTCTGGGCTAAGCCTTCTTTGTAGTACTGGAGAAAATGGAAATGTCAGTCAGCAACATCTGGATCATTTCAGCTAAAGAGCAAATTAAAGACTTCTGGATACAGCAGTGTTGCATGAATGGCACTGTTTCCCCCCCTGCAGAGAGTGGAGAAGGCCTGTAATCACCAGGAATACATACGATTTGAGCTGAGTTTGTCTGCTCCCTCCAAGGCATTGAATGCTCCATGAACATTGTGGACCTGGAAAGCAAAAAGACACATGAAGAAACTTGACTTGATACTCTTGATCTTTGCTTCCCTATCCTGTAACTAGATCAGCCTGATTCAACCTTTCCAAAAACAAAGCCTCAACCCAGTAAAAGATGACCTGAAATCTCTTTCAGTGACCATCATCACAGAGGTTGGCTCCAAGTAAAAAAGTTGATTTCACAACACTTTACAAGATGAAACTCCAAAACCACTCCAAAGCTAAAGGAATTGCAGTTGGAAGAGGCCAGTTGTGAAATTTCATTGTGAGATATTTCCTAAGAGCTTTGCAGAGTTAACTGTGACATTAATTCATCGGGTTGAAAGAGAAATAAATGGGAGTCACACTCAGGTTAAAGCTGAGGAGTTCTCCTGCAAAGGTAGCTCACATCAGAGCAGCTGGGCTTGTACAGCTTGCACTCAAACCCAGCAGCCACACTCACCTTGGAGATGGGAAGGACATATGCCAACACGGCCATCCCTTCAGCTTTTCCAGAAGCTGATTCCAGGCATGCAAGTATCTGTTTGCCCAGAATAACAGGATTTCCATCCCGTGCCTTGCACATACTGTGATCTGCAGTCTGATGTCCACCAACAGAATCATCAACTTGTGAACTCTCCAGACAGGGAAATCCCTCAGCAAGAGCTGTAGGTCAGACATTGTGTCACTCACACAATGTACATTAAGCTATACTGAAAGGGCAAATAACTCCCCAGCCTGGAAATTCCTGACCTTAGTCAGACAACAGGGAAGAAGAGTTTGCAAGAAGTATTTGGCCATGGGTGTGAGAGAGTTTCACCTCACCAACAGGGCAATGCAATCTCCTTCCCAGACCCTCTCAACAACTGTCAGCAAGTGGATGTATTTGTCTCATCCTAATGGTCATTTCCCTATTCCGAACACCATGGAGTGGGTGATGATTTGGAGGAAGCAGCAAGTGAACCATTTTTGCTCTGTAGAAAGGAAATTCTAAAGGGACAAAATCATCAGCAAGTTCAAGTGGAAGGTGCTGGTAATGGGAGCTGAGCAAAAGTAACAGCTGAACCTGCTGCAGTGCCTTTTGTTGCATTTCAGGTAATTTACACAACAACAACCATTTCAAACTACATGTGCAGGCTGCACTTATTCATTACTCATTGTAAAAGGCATATGAAGAAAGAGAAGCCCCTTCCTTAGTATTATGCTACAGTATTATGTTATACGCTTGATACAGATAGGAAGTGAGTCTCTCACAGCATATCTGAGCCAGGGACTTTAAGGTCCACTTCAAACTTTTTGCAGGTATTCCCCTCAAGCAGATGAGACCAAAATTCAAGCCAATGAGCTCTTGCATGCCAGGTAACTCAGTAAAGACAGATGTAGAAAAGTAGGAGATTGGGTCTTTTTAATCCTAATTTCTCTAGAATGTTAGATAATGGTGTTGAATAATCCTGGTTTTCACCTTGTGAGGCTTCTTGTCTTCCCTTGATAGTTGCAAGGTTGGAAGTTATTTCAGCCTGCTGTTGGTCTCTGCCTGAGTTATATGTCCAGTTATATGTCTCTGCATATGTTTGTTGAGGTTAAAGCATAGGGTGTCCAAGGTTCTTGTAAGGATCTTTTTGAGGTCCGTGTTATGGAAGAATAAAGTGTTGACATAAAACATATGTGAACATATAACTCGGGCAGGGACCAACAGCAGTATAAAATAACTTCCAACCTTGCAACTATCAAGGGAAGACAAGAAGCCTCACAAGGTGAAAACCAGGATTATTCAACACCATGATCCAGCACTCCAGAGACACCTACAATTAAAAACACATAATCTCCCACTTTTCATATCTCTCTCTCTCTTTACTGGGTTATCTGACATGCAAGAACTCATTGGCTTGAATTGCAGTCTCATCTACATGAGGGGGAAATTACAAAAAGTCTGCCACTATTGTGCATGAAGTACTGATGAAGAGTGAAGTTCATTCAATGGCAGATGAGATTCAAATCTCTGTTTCAAACAGACTGGTTTTTCTGGAGAACACAGCCTGTACCTTCATGGATCATTTTGGCAGGGCCAGTAACAACCTACAAAGAACTAACTCCCAGCACATGACACAAATGAATGAGAAGCTTCTCACCCTCTTTAAGAAATATAAGCATGTGTTACATCAAAGCAGGTGGAGACAACCCAAAATATTCAAAGGTGTATCCAGACAGGTTTAAAGCTCTGCATACTCACTGGCTCTCAGTGTTTGCTGAGTCTTGGTAGCACCTGTTTAGTGAACATATTCTTCTTTAATTTGTGCTGCTGAACTCCTGTTTGCCTACAGGAACAGCAGCATCTAAGTGCTCCCTTCTTGTGTATGGAGACGATGAGTAGTTATTTTGAACTCTGAAAATACTAACCTGAACTTGTCCAAATCAGGAGCCAAATACATGTTTGCTAGACAGGTTTCTCACCACCAGAACTGAAGACACTTGCTCCTTTGCCCCCAGCTGCCCAGGCTCCTCCTTCATGCTGATTCACACTCCAACTCCCTTACACCAAGACTCCATGATAAAACAATGGGAATGCTCCCTCAGAGCACTGATTTCCCACGCAAACTGCAGAACTCCCTATTAGCACTTACCTAATATTTTTCATAATCTCAGTGTGCTTTACAGACATGAAGCCAAGCTTATTTACATGCTAATACTTCACCGTTCCCACACAAGATATTTCCTAAAAGAAGCCGGGAGCAGAATCAGAGGACTACAAAGCAACGCTTAGACTTGTTAGCATGAAAAAGGGTTCTGGAAGTGGGTGTACAAGAAGCAGACTAATGAGACGTCTGTGCTGAGGAAAGAAGATTACAGAGAGACTACGGGTAAGCAATGTTTAGGGTGAGTCGCAAACTGGGTGTGCACATGTATAACTCCCACCTGTGATGCCAGCTCCTTGGAAGTAGGCTAGAGAAGTGCTGTAATCTGCCCTTATTGAGAAATCAGGCAATATTACATAACTTGCAACACCTGGTGAAATTCTATCCACTGGGCAAGTGCACACATTTAGCTTCTTCCCAGCAGGGAATTGGCAGTTCCAAGTCTAACTTGCGTTTCACAGGACAAATTTGACTAATAGGTGTCTGCTATATAAGTACAGTGAAGTGAATTAAAAAAAACTTGGCTGGTGCTGTGGTAAAGACAGGAGCGAGCACACATCTTCCCCGAGTACACTCATTGCTCCTCCACAAAGGCAGAAAGATTTGTTTGCTGTATTAATACTGAAAATGGGATTTGCTGAGCCATGAATCCTCATTCCTACTCCCTGCAGGAAGACAGCCACACACTTTTCCAACAGCACTTTCAGTTTCAGAAGAAAACAGCAAAGTTACTCTATGACTGGACACTGCTCCTCCCTGAAGTCGTGGCAGTGAACCAGCTGTGAACTCTTCCAGATGTTGCATGGATGCAAGGGATGGGCTTGCTGACCCAGGCAGTCCTTTCTTATGGTCTCCCCACACTGTACACAGCCCTTCCATAAAGCCAAAGTGTCTAATATAAAATCCCTCTCATTGCATTCCCCTGCAGCCAGGCAATTCTGAAGGAAGAGAACTCACCTGTAACTTGTCCCCAAATGAGAGCTTGTGGATGACATGAGTCATGTCGGGGTTCTGGGGCTGTGCAGTGGCACTGTGCGTTGACACATGGAAGTTACCAGGGACCTAAAATTAGTCAAGACAAGGAAGACAGGATTTCACATTTTATCCCTCAAGGCATTGCTCGGCTCTGTGATATGACATGGAAGTGCCTGGATCCATCCAGGCTGTACCTACTGAGCAGTGGACAACCCCTGGCACAGCAGAGGAAGGCTCTGGGATACCTCCCTGCACTTGATCAACACTTGGATTGGATACATCCTGCAGCCAAAGAGTTTGGCACCCTCACATTGCTAGTTCTGCTGACAAGGAGCTGATGAGTGGATCACTCCCAGCTTCGGGGATTCCCAACACTCAAGGCTATGTCTTTCATCCCCATTACAATAAAATTCCTGCCTCTGAGAGGCAACAAACAGTTGCTTAATTTTTACTCCCACATCTCGCATTTGTAAATGGGCCCCACTGCTGCAGAACAGCCCAGAAAGCTGTTTCTTGCAGTACTGGTTGTGAGCAACTTTACATATGAGACTGTGCCTGAGTTTTATATAAAAAGAGGAAAAAACCCACCAAATCCAAGGGGCCTTCCCATACAAACTAATCTGGATCTTCAGTTTCCAGCCCTGGCAGGAGCCAGTAGGAGCCCTTTCTTTTAATTTTTTAATGGAGGTAAACACAAAGTTACGAAAAATTTCACTTAAGGGCTCATTTCCAAGACAGAAAGCGACCAGTAGTGTCATTCTGATGGGACCACTCCAGCATGCACACACTTTTCAGGTCACCAGCCCGACTCCATGAAGTCTTTCAGCAGATGCAGCTCAATCACTGTTACGGAGAGTGCAGGAATGTTTTTCTACTCAGGTAAGGTTGTGAAATTAAGCGGCATGGAGGAGCAACGTGGCATGGCCTAAGACAAGAGTGGGAGGATGGTTATACAACCAGTGCCCATTGTGCTCTCTGCAGAGACACCTCACCAGCAGGGCCACAGGAGGCCACATGCCGGTTCCATGTGCTTTCAGGAAAGCTAATTTAATGACTTGAGGAACAGCAGTGCACTCCTGGGAACACTTTCAGGTGTGGACACCAGCTGTGTCATAAACAAGCTCAGTAAGCAGGGCGGCAGACTCTGCAGTAAGTAGCACACGATCATCTCACTGTCACCTTGTCCTCCCTCCTCAGGTTTGACAGTAACACCCAAGTGCAACCCGCGGTCAAGTTTCAAAGCCTGGCCAGGTCCCACTCCAGATCCAGGCTCACACAGAAGCCTGTACAATTCCTGCCAAGGGAATGAAGACCTCCAGGCTGCACACAAGAGGTTTGAGTTGCCAGAGGCAGAAGTCCTGGGCTGGTCCCCTCCCTCTGAGAGCTGTCCCAGCCACTGTATGAGACACAAATTAAGTAGTGAAGAACGGTCCTCACTGCCACATACAGAAACCCCTTTTTGTGCTGCCTTGGTGAGCAGGACACACCACATCTAGCAGGCAAACCCCCCAGCTCCATGCTTTGGGAATTACCTGAACAAGAACTACCTTTTCCAGCTCTTTTCCAGTTCTGTGGACTATCAACGGCCAGCAAGCTTGGTGGCTTAGAAATGAGGAAACAAATGTCCTCTTTTAAAGTCCCTAATCCTTTCCATGCCACAGAATCAGTAAGAGGTTCTGCCTGTTATTTTTAGGTATGATTTAACATAACCTGGGAGGAAAAGAAGGAAGTAGGATTTTGTAGCCTGTGGTACATAGAGAGGAGTGAATAAAGGGTGTGCCCTTCTTAGGACATCAGTGGGTCCCAGCACTGCCTCCCCCACCCCAGCTAGTCATCTCCAGCATTACATAGCAAGATTATTCAATCCTGCACACACCCATCCCAGAGAGGAGCCTCCTCCAGGCCTGGATTTTCATTCTTTGAGACAGAAGCGGAGCATCCTGAAGCAGCATGCGCAGAGGCCTCGTGCTGTATTCCAAACATCCCAGCAAGGAGCCGCTTCTGTTCCAGTAGGGAACATTCCTGTCATTCTGCAGCTCTCGGAACAAAAGAGGGCTTGGATAGAGACATTGCCAAAGACCTCTCCACAGTGAGTCACATTTTGGAGGTGCAGAAGTCGTGACAAGTAAACACAGAGGCTGGTTGGCATTTGTAGGGAGCTCACACATCCCCTAAACATTAGCCTGCCGCACTGAAAGGCAGCACTGGCTGCAACACAGAGCTGCTCTCTGCTATTCAGCAATTCTGTCTCGATTTTCTCTTGCGGAGAGTGGAGAAAAATCGTAATCTAACACATTCCCTCTGGGTCTGACCACACAGCCTCCTCTCCCCTCATTATCTGCAGCACCAAGACTTAGCCCTCCCACTGATCAGGGATGTGAACATCCACACTGCAGAAGAGGCACTGACACACAGATTTTCAAGAGCATTCTACAAATGCATCTTGCCATCACTTCCCCTGCCAGCACACACTCACCCATTGACATTCCTACTCACCTTGTTGATGCTGAAATGGCCCTCAAATCTGCAGCCATCCCCATTATTGAGAGGGATCTTCATCGAGTTGTCAATGTGACCCACTTCATGCCTTCCCATTTCATCTTGGATGTCTAGTCCAACCACTGCATGGGTGGGAAGGGAAAAGACAAAAAATCAAAACAAAAGAAGAGGAAAGTTGCATGGAAAAAAGCATACATTGCTTTTACTGGGAAAAAATACACATCTTTTTTGTGGACATTACAAATATTGTTATACCAGAAATAATTTTGTCACCAAAATTTTCACACTGTCTATTTGACACAAATATACCTCCTATGTCCTGGCAGCTGATTGCAATCTCAGTTACACAAACATAAAAACTTTAGGTAGACAAGCAGGTGATTTGGGAAAAACCAACAACCAGTTGGTGCATTCAGTTACAAATGAAACCTGGAAGGTTTCTTGCTCCCAGACACAAAAAGGTTGCTATAAAAAAAGGAAATGAGATTTAGAAAGAAGCCAGTGAGGGAGAGCAGCCACTAACACAGGCTGCAGAGTGAGCACAAGGTCCAAGAAAACAAGTGCCCTGGCCTGAAACAGAAAGCAATGGGATATTGGCAAAGTCTGCAGATACTTGATCTCCATCCATCCTGTCACAGAAGAAGGGCCACTGTACCAGTTTGGGCTCATTTCAAGTATTACTTAAAACACAAAGAAAAACTGCTAACTGTGAAAGGGTACTCACGTTCACAATGCAGGTTTGGCAAACTGATGTTTAGATTCACTTCTATTTTACCTCCACTGTCTTTGTCTGGGTCATCCACATAGAGCTCATTAACTCTGGAGGGCAGAAAACATAGATGGGTTCAGGCACACATTTCCACAGGGAAAAACTGGCAACTTGCATGGGGAGGGGAAAAAAAAGACTGGGAAGCCAGAGGTTGTGTGATGACTACAACAGAGTTACAGAGAGCAGGGAGAGCCCTCCATGATGGCACAGGGGTAAATCATTTACTTTTACTTATTGCTTGGCAAGTGCAGGGGGTTTTAAACAAGTCCCTTGCCCCAAGGGAAAATAAAATTCCTGCCCCCTTTCCCTAACCTGAGCTTCCAGAGGTGATACAAAACAAGAAGCTAATGCTGAAGAGGTGGCAGGCTCACAAGCTGCCCTCCACTGACCTGGGATGTTACTCCTTTCAGGAAGGAGAGACACATGTGCTTTTCCATTTGTTTCATAAATAGTTTTAGAGAAAGGCTGCTCTCAACCACCCCCCAGGAAAGCTTATTTGTGTCACTAATTGCCTTTTGTTACTGCCACCCAGCTGACAGAGCAGAAGCAAGAGAAGGCAGCACAGCATACTTGGATCTTCCTCCTTAATATCACATTTCAATCTATGAATGGTAACCAAAAGCAATAGCTAAAATTGAGGAGAAGAGGATTTGAGCCAGGAACAGATGGGAAAAAACATCCTGGACAGCAGGATCTAACACACTACACAACAGTCTCCCAAAGAGTAATGCTGTTTCATAGCACCCACAGTGCTGGCATGCACTTCACAGGAGACAAAATACAGATAGAGAGTAAAAGGAATACAAGAGTATAAATATTTATTGTTGGCACATACAATCCATCCGACACATAAAAAATAAACCAAAAAGACCCAATGCTGAATTAGCTGAATGGTCCTAGAGAATCCACTTTGGGGAAACTCAACACACCGAACCAAAATGATGCTGAGATTACCTAGCAGCTCTTTTCCCTTAAAGTCCAATGCTGTTCAACAAATAAGAAGATTCAGCAATTTATCTTCCAGTCAAACAGATTATAAAGTTATTATGGCAACTTATGTTCAAGCAAGCTACATTAAATAAAGTAACTTCACTAGCAAGTGCTCTGTATTATTTTATTTCACGCTCAAAGTGCATGAAACCCTTTGACAAGCCCTTGCTGAAGAGTCTATATGCTAATAGTCAAACCAGACTAAGGCAGTTACAAGACAGATTCAAAGGATTTTGCTCTGGTGATACATCTCTGGACCACAATGAACTGTTTGCCCTGTGGATTCAGAAGAAACAAACCTTCACACTGAGAAACACACACTGCCAGTTTTTTTGAGGCAATTACTCACAGGTCAGTGGGGTTTACAGACACTCATTTAAAACCAGCACAGCATTTGTCTTCAGCTTCACAGCCCTACCTTTCTCTGTTTTTAATTGGCTTGACAAGTTGCTTGCAATCATTACTCAACCTATTTTTCAAGTGATTAATAAAAATGACACAGAGGGAGGGGAAAGATTGCTCATCAGTGACCTAGTTAGAAGCTTCTTGGCTGAGCCCTCTTCTCCCAGGTGGAATGCACTCTGTCTTCTACGTGTTCATTACTGACAGATTGGGTTCCTCTTTGATTAAGTCATATGTCCAAATACGGTTGGGAGGAGCAGCTCCAGCCAGGACAAGCATTAATCCCCCAAAGCAATCCACCTTTCAGTGCTCCCCAAGTCCTCCCATCAATATCCCAGTTGCCAGCCAACTTATTTCATAACCCCTGGCTTCTTCCCAGCTCTCTGCAATCCAAGATGCGGGCCATGCCCAGCCACCACCGCGAGCAACTCGATGTTAGTGGCAAAAAGGACCATTCAGGGCTGGCAGAGAAGAGCAGCAGGTTCAGCAGCTCAGCTGAGCATCCCAGCTCTTTGGAACAAAGGTCTACCAAGACCAGTGCTTGCACTTGCTGATTTATGACTCTGAACCTGTCACAAATTGTGAGTCCAGGCATGCTCTGACAGAGAAGGCGCACGAGCCTTTCAGTGATAAGAAGTGGTTGCTGGTGGAACGCACAGCATAAACTGTGCACAGGCAGCCTATGGAAGCTCTCATATAGGAAGGCCAGTGGTGAGGTCACCTGGTTGCAGACTGGATCACTGAGGCAAAGAGAAGTAGGCCAGTTTGTCCACGTCACACAGCCCATTAGCTACAGATAAAAGAAACTGGTTTTCCGTCCTGCAGTCCAGTCACTGGACCAATGGTTCCCAACCTGTCCCTTGGGCAAGGCTCACAGCCACTTCCTCCTCCTCCTCCTCCTCTTTACCTAGTAGCCCCCTGCCCCTCTCCTACTCATGTTCCAAATTTCATAACCCCATCTATCACTCTTGAAACATCTGACAGCTTATGACAGAAGGAGGTCCTTCCTTCCCCTCCCTTCAACCTGCAGTGCTGCCTTTCACACAGCACCCAGCCAGCTGGATCCTGCTTCTCCCTGCCCCAGCCACTGCCTTCTGATGGCAGCATCAGAATCTGCCAAGATTTCCTACCAGGGGCTCCAAATTGCATCCTTTGTGTGTTACTGATGTTCCCTCTCACTATGGAGAACAAAGGGTACAATGACAACACAACACAGACTATACTTGCTAGGACAAACCTCAGAAGAAATGTTTTCAACAAACTGGAAATTTCACTACAAAGTATTTGGAATATTGGAATTCTGGAAACCTCTAGGGTAAAATAAACTTCCATGGTCAAGGCTACTCTTTCCAGGATCCCTCCAGGACCCACTGCCACCCAAGACTGGATGGAGCTGGCAGAGGACTGGCACTCACACCTTCCTTCCTATCCTCCTCCCCAGGATCAAGAAGCCAAATTGCACACGGTCTTCCTCTTATTTAATCAGACTATCCTGGAATGTTGGGCAAAGGACTATTTACCACCTCCAGCCACCATCCTATTCCCTGAAGGAATAATGTCTCTGGTGGAAGAAACGAAGCGGGCTCTAATTTATATCTGTCCCTCCCAGAATATTAAGTGTTCCAGGAGTAACAGTGGTTTAACAGTGAATCTGGGATGGTCAGAAGGGAAATAAAAGCTAAGGTCAGGCAGAAGGATACTGTAAATGCAGCTGCTCCTATAGCTGTTCAGAGAAACAGTGTACAGAGTCGTATCGTGACTCCAAAGATGGTACGCACCTTCTCCAAATACCCCAAGCATGGAGGAGTTGGTATTTCACTGGTTGCTGCTAAAGAATATTTGAATAAAAGCACCACAATACAGCAGGGGTGAAGTGCAGAGCTCTGGAGGTACAACGAGGGCAGCAGGAGAGGTGAGAGGTGGACCTCTCACCCCCGTGGAGCCTCCCACCAGTGATTCAAGGAAAGGGAGGAAAGTTTCTCTGCACAGCAGGAGCCATGATCCACACAGAAGGAATCTGCTTCACTTCTGGAAAGAGCCACTTGGAAATACTTCACATTCCTCAGTGGGGCTTCTCAGTTGCTTATCCCGTTTGCTTACAAACTTCCAGCATTATATGGAAAAAGTTGAAGAGACCCTTTAGCCAAGAGTGCAGATCATGCAAATGGCATGAAGGGAAGGGGACAACAGCAGCGAGAGGGCACGGCATTGCTTTAAGATTTTATCCAAAGAAAGTCAGACCCATTCCCCATGCTTTAGGTCTCAGATTTATGACACAACAGCTTTGTTTCCCCAGAAACAAAACTACCCTAGTAACCTATTTCCACCCAGCAGCCCTGGCCATTAATATTAGACACGAGCATTTCTAAAGCTGAAGAGCCTGCAGCCCTTTGAATACAAGGGCGGGCACTGCATCGACCTTTCTGAGCTTCACACACTGCCTGGGTGCCCTCTAAACACATCCTCCTTGTCCTAAGTTTCTACTTCAAGTTTTAGCCTTTTTATTCCCTCTTTAACAGCAAATAATCAGGCAGCCTCCTCCCAAGTCATGAGCCATAGAGAAAATACAACCACTTACTCCAGAAAGCTGCATTTTACCTTGTCCTCCAACTCTCAGGAGGCACTCTCTGGTCTCCAGGACCCCAAGCCTAAGAGGAAAAATAATTACTCCTTCTTGATGGAGACCAAAGCTTCTCAAAAGGCTTTTTCAGATGAGCTCTCTTGGCTCCACTTGCCATTTCAGCTCTAATCAACCACCTTCCGGAAATAAAAACCATCCAAAGCTGGTATTCCTGCACTACCATTTTCTCAGCTATATCAGACCAGAGAAGACCCAACATAAGACAAAAACACATCTTCTCATTTTGTGCAAAGAAACAACAAGCAGGTCATCACATTCTCTACTGTGTAACAAACTGTGCATGTGTCTATTGCTCTGCCACTTGTGATCTTCCTTCTGTGTCCTGAATCTCAATCAGTTCTTCATTGCGAAGGTCTTTGTCCCAGATTAGGTCTCGGCTCAGTTGTGAAGCACAGAAAACACGCTGTCCTACAAAGGAAGGAATTACAGTTCTCCAAGAGGCAGGAAGAAGGAGAAGGGTCCGAAAGACGTCAATGTGGATTTGAGTCAGAAATTGCAAATGACATCATGACACGACCTTCCGCTTCCTGTAACCCACACACGTCCACGGGGACAAATGGTACAACAACCCTTCACAGATGTATAACACCTTTTATTAGGTAATCTCCAAGATACTACGCAAACATTAATTAAGCTTCTTACCTGCCTACCTCTCAGGGCTGCTAAGTATTACATCCTTCTGCAGAAAACTGTCTGTCTCAAGGTCAGTCCGTGGCATGAGCAGGATTACAACTCCCATTCCCCTTTGACTACAAGGTTGTACTGCCCATGCTGGTCCAGTGTGCTCCAGCATTTCATCTGCCTCAACTGGATGAGCTGGTAGAGTTGGAGTTACATCTCCAGCTTAATGTCAGAACACTTGAATTGCAGCATCTGTTGGCTTATGCTCCAAGATTACGGTTTCTAGCAGAAGAAACCCTTGCTGCACCAGGATCTCACACTGCCACAGGTGCAGGTTGGTAAAATCTTCATGGGCCAAGAGCCACAAAACACATCCCAAACACTTTGGAGAGATAAGGGACAAAACACCTCTGAACACATGTCTGATAACAATTCTGCTTCACTGCAGGATCAGTCTTGGGCTTGCAAATGAATCCAGTGTGGACAAGTAATGCTGGTCTCTGAAACTCCAGGTGTTTTGCTTCCTCCCACACTCCTGACAGCCTGAACATGAACAGTCAGGGTGTGCTGAGGGGCTGAGCTGTGGGATATTCATACACCGGCCAAGGTAGTCTTTATAAGATTAAATTAAACAGGGTCCTCAGTGAATGGTTCATTCACCTTAAATGAACAAATGATTTGCATATTGCCTGCCAGAGGTCAAAGACAACACTCTCAGGCACATAGTGGGATTGTTGAGGCTGTTCTGTGCAGGGCCAGCAGTTGGGCTTTCATGATCCTTGAGGGCCCTTCCAGCTCAGGATATTCTATGATTCATGATTTATACTTTTTTGCAAACGCAGTAATTTTATTACAGATATTCCACTTAAGTAATTAACTGCCTTGCAGGGGGCACACAGCCTTCCAATTAGCAAGCTTGTCACTTCAGACAGTTTCTTGTCTGTTACTACATTAGAAAAAAAGAAAAGCAAAAAAAAAGGAAAACACTGCCAGGAACAGTCTGTTGCTTACTAGAGCGTGCTGCTGTGGCAGGTGAATTGGTGTTGAAAGGAACATTTATACCACAAGCACCACATTCATACCCTCCTACCCCTCCCCCTGGCTGCCAATGCAAGGCAGACAATATTAGGTAATTACATCTTTACTCCTTAATGATGGAATACTTGGAAAACTATTATTGATCTTACAGGACATAATTCATGACCTAATTACAGTGATAAAACGCCAAGATTATCATCTTGCCAGCTATTAACGTCTAGCACAGATCTGAGTTAATTAGAAGAGATAGGTGATTTCTATGCTTTTGATTTGCAACACAACAGCAGGATGAATGAGGATGGATGCTTACAAGACAGGACGAGCCATTTCTAGCCCTCAGACTACTCTCAACCTCTTACCCATCTTGCCCAGGAAATGCCAGACACATTTAACACTTTAGCTTCATTTCTTCAGCCATTTGAGTCATTGGC
The DNA here is from genome assembly GCA_013396655.1 of Campylorhamphus procurvoides. NCBI lineage: Eukaryota > Metazoa > Chordata > Aves > Passeriformes > Dendrocolaptidae > Campylorhamphus > Campylorhamphus procurvoides. The sequence continues at coordinate 1,066,858 of WBMV01016006.1, forward strand.
TCAGTGGGACAACAGTGTTTGATGCTGCTTATTTTGCAGAGGTTCAAATGCAGAACAGAGACCTTGTTTTCTTTAGCTGTCTTTTAAAGAATTGAGGAGATCCATCAGCTAGGTTCTTCGTTTGGAACCACAAAGGTTGGAAAAGACCTCCAAGATCATCAAGTCCACCTTGTTAACTAGACCAGAGCACTGAGTGCCACATCCAGTCATTCCTTGAACACCTCCAGAGACGGGGATTCCACCCTGAGCACCCCTTCCAATGCCTGAAGTTTGGACTAACTTTTCAGTCACTCTCAGTCTCGACAGAAAAAAAAAATCAAGAAGATCCTTGGTTTCCAGAGTTAAATTCACCCTCTCCTTAATGGCAATGGTGGGTTGTGACTGAGCAAAGAAAAAAACCTCTTTCCTCAACAGCCCTTCACTGTGTTTTTCCTGAGAAGGATGTAGCCCCACCTAAGAACCCAGCTTTGATTTCCTTCACAGCTACCCAGAGGCCTGGTGGGGTCACGCAATAAATCTGTAAGATGAGCAACTTGGAGTTTTTTCCCCTACTCAGGGCTTGTCTCCACAGGAAACCAGTCAGCAGCAAAATAGGATGTGCCTTTAAAGTGTGTTACCTGTTCCATGAGCTTCCTGTGTGTCTGCTGGAACACGCAGTGTCTTAGTTTGACTTCCTAACTGGAGTCAGGTCCTGTGCACAGACACAATCTTAGCGCTCATTAGAAATGCCCACACGAGTTATGACACAGCTACTGTGATGCACACTGTTCTCCCCACGTAGGTAATGTTTGGGTCTAGTGCTATGACTGTGATCCTCAAGATGAGGGTGTCATTTTTTGGCTTTTTGCCACCCAGACAAGTCTTTAGCAGTCGAGACTATAAATGCTACAACCATGGTCTGGTCAAGGAAACACAGCTTTGAAGTTGGGCAAGAGTGACCAAAGTGAGATTTCTAGTAATACCAGGAATTTAAGTTGCTATAGTTTTAAGCACATAGAAGAAAGTCCAACAGTGGGCAGAAGCCAGCAAGTATCAGGGGTTAGTGTGGTGCAGAGCAGACCTCCTTTTCTCACACTGCAGCATGAGCTCAACAAACCACAGTAACCTCTTGGTTTAAATGCAGACACCAAAGAAACCTCCTGTTGGTGAGAGTCAGACAGCGAATCCTGTGGGCACCACAGCTGGGGGGTGGGTGCTGACTTGGCCTGCAGCAGAGTGTCCATGCACACACACCATGCACAAGCACTCGCTGTAGTCCTGCTGTGAGGTAACCACGAGTCCACAGCAGAGAACCTGCTATGTCTGATGTAAGGCACCGGCCCAAGCGCTCTCGATTTCACCTCGCCATCAAAAATGTGCAGCTATCCCCATTCAATCTGGCTTTGTCAAGTGCTTTAAGGGAAATATGACACAACAGGAGAAAGAGTGATGCAGTCTCACAGCACAGCTGGCACTGGCAAAGCAGGAAAGTTCATCCCATGTAACTGCACACTCTCATTAATCATTCACATTCTGGCTGATATTAGGAAACTTCACTCTGGGTGAGATATCTGTTGTGAGAGACTCAATACAAAAGAAACTCGAAGCTTGCAATAAAAGTTGATAAGAATTGAACAGTTTGCACATAAGGAATCTTCCCTATCTTTGCAAGTATTTGAATCGTGGGCAAACATGGCTCAAAAACCTTTGTGAGATAATATCTCCCCTGTTATTTGCTACCACCCAGCTTAAGTGGTGGCACAGAGTTCTCATACTGTTCCAGACCACACAGAGCTCCCACTTCTTATTCCCAGTGATGAGACTGTGCTGTCACAACGCACTGCCAGTAATAGTGGGCTGAAAGGGAAGCGCAAGAGGCTCACAACAACCTGTACTAGGTTTCTCAGAAGAGAAAGCAATGAGTAAGAAACGGAAAAAGAAAAGTTTACTCCTGCTTCAGAAGTCACTGAACTGGGAAGCACTTTAAGTGGCTTTCTGAAGTATTTCCGCTGTTCTGGGGGAGCCTTTTCACAACTGCTGTGGGTGAGTGTTCCCAGCAAGAGTCTGATGACTTGTAACTCCTCAGAAGGAGGTTTTCATACTCTCCGAGCTGTTGTGTTGGACAGTCCATGACAAATCAGGTTCCTGCAGTCATTTGTCTCAGACTCTTCCATGACACCCCCTTTAAAATTTTACTGCTTTATTGCTTGCAAACACCTCCTCCCCACACAGCTCCTGCTGGGAAAGGCAGTCACCATCACTCCGAGGTTTTAATGAGGAATTTGTCAGCAGAGCATGCAGGAACTTACAGCACCTCCGATACCTTTGTGGGAAATGCATCATCTTGTTAAGAAAAAAGCATGAAGAGCCCTCAGAGAATCATACAATTTTGCATACAAAATTTCTAGTCAGGGAAGTACCACATAAAGGCATGTGACTCAAATAACTGGATCAAAATTAGGTAAGTATTACTAATTCCTCCTGTAAGGCACTAAATAAAAGAAAAAAGAAAACCAGATGAGAGAATGAGATCTAAGAGGAGAGCAAGAAAAAGCACTATTTTACTTGAAGCAATTTGTCTAGCTTTTATCTGTCTTTTAAAACAAGAAATCCAAGGAAATTCTGTGAAGTGATTGATAAGGTGACTCCAGTATTTCACAACCAAACACATGGAGCTGAATTTATAGAAACAGTGAGTGAGTTAGAAATCTAAGATACCATCTCTGAAGGAAAGGCACAAGAGGCACAGAAAATTAGCTAGACCCTGATTACACTTCTATCTTTAGGTTAAACATTAGTGAAGGTTAAAATCATTCTTGAAATTATACTCTTGACCCAAGACAGAACTGCACAAAAACAATGGAAGAGCCTCATGGTTATCAGAATGGTCAATCTAAACACAGCATAGGAGCCCAAGGTATTTCAGAGCCTTTTTGCTCAGCAGTGACATCTGTTGCTACCTGGACCATCATGTGAGTCTGACAGAAGTTCCAGCCTTCCTAACTATCCAGGAACTGTGCATCACAGTCTACTGAGCTCACTGCTACATCAGCAGGATGATGGAGAATGATTCCTAGAGCCCAAAACAAAGGTACCTGTGTTAAAAGTTTACTTCATGGCAGGAAGTACGTGAGAACAGGAAAAAAATAATATCTGATTAACTAAAATACTTGTTTTATGAGCAATTTTTAAAAGCTGGAGTTATTTCCATTTTGCTCAAAGCTGTCTCCACCTGGGACAACTTGTCTTCAGGCACAAAACCTGTCAACTAGATTTCCAAGTAAGGTCCAACAGAAAGAAGAAAAAACTCAGGTATGAATAAAGCTATCTGCATGTATCAGAGATTCAGCTCTGACATTAAGGAAAAGGGAATTATTGATATTAAACTAGTAATAATTCATATTTTATGCAACTCATTTTTCTAAAAAGCATCTCCAAAAGTGTCCAGTGAAGACTGACAGCATGTGATAGCGATTTTATCCACAGGGAAGGGGGGGAAAGAAAACACTTTTCCAGAGATCCCACTGTATCTGCAATGGAACCTCAGTCTCAGATCCATGTGTATCCAACCAGGAGGCACCAGGCATTTAAACACATGGTACCACTGATGAAAAATACACAAGTTCTCCAGAATCACTTTGAATCAAACAAGTACAAAGGCGAGTGCCTGTTCAGGAGAAGAGGGAAAACAAATCTCATATGAGGACAAGAAACCAACAGCTTCAAGAGGAAGAGGGAAACAACCTGATGGCATTGATCATCCTGGTATTCATGTTACCTTACACCTGATCACCAGAGTGCTGAAAAAGGTCAGAAGCTTTTGATGTGATCTGTGGTCATGTGAAAAATACTCACCGTACTCACAGAACAATCCAGTGTGCAGCTAATAAAAGATCAAGCAGGTCTGGCACAGTTTTCTTTATCAGAAATACTTTAGAACAACGTTTGCTTAGTGTATTTTAGTAAATTAAAAAACTGAATGAATATTTGAGAATTTGGACTCAACCAAAAGGAATACAAATCCCACCAGGCAACTAAGTGACCTACTGAAATTACAGGAATATTTCTCTTAGTAAAGCTGTAAAGATGCATATATGCACATACATACAAAAAAGGGAAAACATGACTTTTACTTACATTTCAGTAGCTATGAATCCGGTGAGCTCAGACAGGAAGAGAAACAGTATGAAGAGACAGCAGCAGACAGAGACTGGAACAGAGGCAAGGAGAGGAAAAGGTTAGTTTTGTACCTCTAACAAAGACAAAAACTTTTCACACAGACATATGATTCTCTCTGTGGATCTGCCACCCAGACACACTTGAGAACTAAGACTTTAGAGTCCACGACCCACAGGAGCCACAAGAGCTAATATATACTCTTGTGATATCCAACATCCTGAGGGGTATTGTCATTTTTGGACCACTTTTTCCATCATGATTTCCATCTCCCCGTGGCTCCTGCATTCTCCATCTTCAGCACACAGTGTTGGTCTGCCAGCTCTCCCTCTTCCTTACAGAGCTGCTTGACAACATGACTTCTCTGGAGCATTTGCTCCAAATTTTAAATAATTAAAACCTCCAGAAAGGAAGAAGAATCAGAACCTCCTTGTTTTGAAAGCAGTCAGCTAACACAGTGTTTTGTGGATTGGGAGACATTTTGGTTCCTTCTCAAATTCCAAAGCTTTGTGTAAGTCATCTCACAGCCTGGACTGGATAGAGCTGGTACAGTAGAGATATGGCAATAATGGACAAGTGTAGCCAATGCCTGATATTCTCCAATTTCTTAATTTGCTGATATATTGACTCTTCAGAGAGGTAAAATTCCCAGTGAAGAAATTGTGAAGTACCTGGACAACACGTCCCACATCTTTGCTAAGAATTCGTACCTGGAGTTCCAAGGAGGGAACTCAATGTAACTGGCATGCTACTGGTTACTCTTCATCAGGAAACTATTCAAACAATTGAGCAGTGACATTCACACAGCAGTGACAGGGTCACTGACCCACACAGAGGGGCTGGAAGGAAGTACAGCTGTAAATCCTATGGAGCAGGGATGATTGGAGTAGATAAGGATGTGCCAAGTGAAGGAGACAGGGCTGCAATGTGTACCTATATTAAATAGAATACCCAAGTTCACCATGAATCACTTACAAAGTGTAAAGCAGGAGCTGGCAGGCACTTCCAGGGCTGTGACAACCAGAGCACAATCCGGCTCATCCCTCCATCCCAGCACAGCTGCAGTGACCAAGCACTCTGTGAAACGGCCACTTTACCAGAGCCGCTAATTAGGATTGAGAAACACAGAAGGAAAACCCTGTTCCTCAGCTTTACACCACATGACCTACACAGCCCGAATACCCATTCCTTTGGGAAGCTCAGGCAACAACAGGCTGGGGAATCATTTTATCACACGACTGCACCAGTCCAAACCCCCTTGTTCCTGTGAGACTCAGGAAGGAAAGAGGAGGTACTGAGGGCAAGGGCTGAGACAGACCCTTGAGTGACCTAAAGCCTTATGCCTCATTCTTCAGGTTACTCAGTTGATAGTTCTGAGGAAAAAGAAATGCGTTGTTTCCCCTTCCTTTTCAGACGAATTTCAAGGGTGGATTCATTTACTGACCTTCTGTAAAGTGCAAGGCATTCAAAGAGATGCCAAAAAATCCATTAGTTAGGATGAAGAAAGAGACAAAAAAAATTCAAAGACCAGTAGGAAAATGGGAAGCAAGAAGTGATATTAATCTCTAAAGAGAGACCTCAGAGGGTCACAGAGTTGCTTCCAAGTCTTGGCTTTCAGGACATGGAAGATCACCGTGGCTGTGACCCAGCTGAGCCCCTGGCACGGGACACCAAACAGTGTGGGGGGGGAGAAAGGTCTGCCCAAAGCACAGCAGCAAATTCTTATGAGAACTTACACACCTATGTAAGAGCCCAAAAAAAGCAACCGAGGCACAAGACTCGTAGATCCACTGTTTCATACTGCTGGTCACAGAGACATGAGGCCCCTGAGCTCTAGCAGAATGCAGGGGAGAGTGTTTCACACAGACAACCCTTTCCCTTTAATCGCTTCCCATATTCCTCACTGCCTCTTATCAGCCCATAAAGGCTTTCCACAGCCTCAGCCAGACCTCTCTGCTCTCAGGCACTTCTAGGCAAGCCTGATACTAACTCTAAATTTTCTCCCAGAGCTTTCCCTCTCTTTCAATTTTTTAACTTTCTTCACTGCCACTCGCATCATCAAATTATCTTCTTTTCCAGTATAGAAAATACTTCCTGCCTCAAGTTCATCTTCCAAGTCAGCTCTTGCAGGGAAGGCTCATGACAATACTTACCAAATACTGCACAGTAAAATTCCACTAACCTACATCTAAAAGATCCTACAGGAATGCCCTGAAGCACCTGGCAGGGACTGACTTTCAAAGCTCCTCAATGCTTTTGCCAGACTTCAAACTGCATAGTCAGTTTTCAGCCCATAAAAGAGATTGCTGACGGTGGACATGAGAGGGGGATAAAAAATCATGAGGGATCTGAAGGAGATGAATGGGCAACATCACTCACTATCTCATTATGAGAACGAGAGGGAAAGGGGAGGTTAAAAAGAAAAGGTTTTCTTTTACTAAACTAAATTCTGAAAATTCTTCACTATCGGTGTTGAGGATACTTAAAAAATAAGATCTGCAAGATTTCAAATAGGAATCATACATGCCCTGAAGAAGAAATCCACTGAGGGCTACTAAACACAAAGAAACCACCTCTAAGTCAGGAAGTTTGGAAACCAACTGAGCAAAGCCTGGTGAGGTGTTTAACCTGTCCTTGTGCTCCTTCTCTGGCATCTGCTGCCAACCACTCCTGGAAAAGGGACACTGGGCTGCACAGACACTTGCACTGAGCATGGCTGCTCCTGTGTTAAACTCTTCTGGCACACACACATTCCCAGGACAGGAGGTGTCTTTGGTATGAGAGACTCATGTGCTACACTGTCTCCAGAGCCAGTATTGTCCCAGATGCAGAACACCAGCTCCTGTCCTTAGTGTGGAGCTGCAGGCACAGACGATGTTCCCAGTGTAATTATGCACTTCAGCTGCTTATTTCATACTGAAGGCTTTCACTTGCTTCCATGCAAATGTGCAGTTCTACCACCCACATTTGACAACTGAATGATATTTGGAAAAGTAGATTAAAGGCTAGGATCAGACAGAATCAAACAATTCATGCATAAAGCTTAGTTTAACTGCAAGAACACTGTGACATTCCCACAGAGCTCGAAGGACCATCTAAGACAGGTTTCTTAAATCTCTAATATGATAATACAATCAATATATCAAAGGTTAGAGACACACTGCTGTTGGCTAATCTTTAATCCCAAAAGGATGGGAAATTCTGCCAAGCTTTTTATTCCTACACTAACCTTTTTGTACATATCCCTTCTGATACATACCCCAACTACGTACATTCCTGACTCTTCCACCCCTCCCTGCTAGAAATCAAAGAAAGTCGAAGTGTTTAGCACATCACACAGACTGAGAATGTGGATCCATGTCTATATTAAGGCATAAAATTAATAGCATTTATTATTCAATGGAGCAAACTGTTATGAAGTGCAAGGAACGGGTCCTGTTACAGACGCCATGTGAATCATAACTTTGATATTTCCTGATGTGTATTTAAAACTCCAGCCCCCAAACAGCACAGAGTATTTCTGGATAACATTTCCATGTGTGCATACAACATGTGCATGCAAACTATGCATCCACACAGATTGTTAAATAGCAGGATAGTTCCAGCAGCTGTGTCCGACTGCTCCTGTCCAGCCAGATGCCAACTGTCAGCCAGCCAGGCCATGTGCTGCTGCTGCTGCCTCCATACCCAAACATGGCCAAGCTGTCACAACGTTAGTCAGGTCTGTTGGAGTGGCTGTGTGTGGCACCAGGAACATGCTACATGGGGATGGGAACGCCTGCAAGGACTGGTGGAAGAGGGACAATGATGGCATGACTGACTGAGGGCACGGGGATGCTGCCTAAAGATGAGATTTTTGTTGATGAAAAGGAATGAGTAACTTCTACACACCTTTCAGAGAAGTCCACAGCAATGGGTATGTTGTTCTACACAAACCTCACTCCAAGTTAACTGCAGTGGACTGTTCCTGGTTACTTCATTCCTAAAGAACTGTTCATACCTGGAAGGGTTGCTACACAGAGCTGAAACACATTGTTCGCTGCAACTCTGGAAATTACAAAACCATACCTAATAAAGCCTCAGTAATCCCCCAGCCGGCCTCTGAACTTGCTCATGTTCGAGATCACCTGCTCTTCTCCACCAAAATTCCTGAACGTTTATTCTCCCTTAGCTGCTTCCCCCCTAGAAGCCCTGGCCTCTTCAGCTCTAGTATCAGAAGTAGAGCTGCTGTTTTCCATCTTATTTCTTCTGTAACCTGATCTATGCCTTCTTCCCTAATAAACCCCAAACTTTTTTTAAAAAGGCCTTTTTACAATTCAAAAGCCACAGTAGAAATCCTGCAGTAAATTCATCCCTATTTCAGAAAGGCTTTGGCACCAGAAGTGATACTGCATTAAGCTCCAGCAGAAATCATGTGGGAAGGGCCTAAATTAATAGTTGGCTCCTATGGACTATTTCATATCTGCTGTGTAAAACGTGGAGAACTTAAAGCCAAAATACAGTTGCAGCCATAGTCATTTCACGTATTTACTCAACCCTGAAAGACTTTTTGAGCAGCAGAACCTTCCCCTATGCTCAAGCCCCCAGTGTTATTATGAGCTGACTTCCCTAAAGCATTTATTACAAAATCATGCAACCTTCCCAAGGCTTCAAACTGGCCTGGCATTGGGCTGGTCTCATTCATGGCCTCCCACAACATGTAAGACTAGTGGCTTTCAAATTACAAGCCACAGGCTTGGTCAGAAGAAAGCCCATTAGGAAAGCTGCTCACCAGATCCTCATAGGCACAGCCACCAGATTGTTGGCTCCCTGTGTGGTTCAAAAGCTTCTATCTAAAGCCTGTCTAAAACCACTCTGAGAAAACGAAGGAGAACCAGTTAGAGAAGAAAATCAAAGCCTGAGAAGCTGCAAATAACAATACAGAGAAATAAATCAGCTAATAATTATAAGTAAGAGTCACAACCTTCAAACTTTCCCACAACAGACTTATCACTTGAGCTGTTTACTGGGATGAGAAAGCCTAACACTGGATGGCTTTGATGGGCTTTTTGTTTCTAAAATACTCTTTTGCAGGTGATTCATAACAAGACAAATTCTCAAAGGGAGCCCGCTTACAGTGTGGGAACCCTTAGTTTCCAAAACAGAAGGAAAGGCAGGATCACTCACAAGTTCAAAGCGTTCTTTCAAAACACTAAATCTCATACGCCTCTGAACTCACAAACAGTTTTAGTCAAGCCCTTTGTTCACAACTTCAGCAAAACCTAAAAAGGAGTCAGGATACAAATAATTCAGCAGTCAGGAGAACACAGAGGACAAAGACTGACAGTAAATATTTAGGGTAATGTGTTATCTTCATAGGAGCACAGGATAGTTGAGGCTGGCAGAGACGTCTCTGGAGATCATCCTGTCCAACTCGCCTGCTCAGAGCAGGTTGCTCAGGGCCAGCTCTACTTGTTTTGAGTACCTCCAAGGACAGAGGCTCCACAACACCCTGGGCAACCTGTTCCAGCCTTCAACCATCCTCACAGCAAGGAGTTTCTTAAGGCCACAAAGGGCTTTCCTTTGTGCCCACTGATTCACCGGTCCTGACTCAGTTCTATCTGCTGTCACCACGGGATGTGACATCACTCACGTCAGCAGTGACATACAAGACTACTGACCCATCTATAAGAACGGATGAATGGAGCACAGCTCCATGATCAAAGGAAGTGACTGCTCAATGGAACAGGAAAGCTGCATTAGGAGGGTAATTACAGGCCTGGCAGGATCAACCTGATCGATGTTTGCCCCGCACAGAAGCTCACTGCACGTAATTGTGTGAAATTGCATTACTCAGTCTCCAGCCTCCCTCAGGAGCAGGAAGGAAGGAAAAGGGGCCCAAGGCAAGAGATTTGTATCAGCCAAAGTCTATGTATTGATACACAGGAGTGAGAGTGGATTGCTATCAGTGGTTTCTGACCAAGCAATTTCAATTATTTAAAAGCACAACAACTAACAACAAAATAAGATCTGTGCTCATTAGTCCCACCTACATCATCAGATTAATGTCCTGAGTACATTGTGAGCAAAATACACGTTTCCCAAATCATCTTCACCACTGGTGACCGCACATTGCCCCCACACCACTCCTTGTGGATCCAGAACCTGGATTCCCTGGTTGCAGTGGTTTAGTTCCTCAAATCTCTTCCACAAGCACAAGCCTGGGAACATCCACTGTGAATGAAACTATCAACAGTAGTTTTTCACAGTGACTGAGGGGGTGCCTGTCAGAGGTAAATAAACCTGCAGTCATCCCCACCCCAGTGTTTGGAGCAGACTCCCCCAGCTTCTGTTCCCGGGAAGAGATCAGCAAAAAGCTCTTTAGCTACTTTAGGAGATGACAGAGTGGGAATTTCAGTGGCAGTTTTCAGGATTTCCCTTTCATGACAATATATATTTACTATTTTTTGTTGTTAAGATTTCATTTCTCTAGTGAGACTCGTCCCTGGAATACTGTGCACAGTTCTGGTGCACTCACCATAAGAAGGACATGGAGCTGTTGGAGCAAATCCAGAGGAGGTCAGAAAAGTTGGTAAGGGAACTGGAGCACCTTCCCTAAGGAGTCAGGCTGAGAAAGTTGGGCCTGTTCAGCTGGAAGAGAGAAGGTTGTGTGGGGACCTCACAGCCCCTTCCAGTGTCTGAAGGGGCTACAAAGAAGCTGGAGAGGGACTGTTCATCAGGAACTGGAGTGGCAGGACAAGGAGGAATGGCCAAACTGAAAGAGGGGAAATTTAGGTTGAATATTAGGAAGAAACTCTTCCCTGTGAGGGTGGTGAGGCCCTGGCACAGGTTGCCCAGAGAAGCTGTGGCTGCCCCATTCCTGGGAATGTCCAAGGCCAGGATGGACAGGGCTTGGAGCAATCTGGTCTAGTGGAAGGTGTCCCTGCCCATGGCAGGGGCTGGAACAAGATGTTCTTTAAGCCTCTTCCAACTCAGACCTTTCTGTGAATGCATACAAACTACTCCACTTTTTGATTGAGCAAAACAAGCTTCAGCAACAAAGGACACCCTTCCTAATGTTTAATATCCCTTTAAAAATATCCCCCAGAGACAGAGAAGCCAAACAATCTTTAATTTTAGAACAGGGGTATGCAAGGACATCAAAAAGAAGATACTTACTAATGGCCCCTGTGTAGGTTGGCTGTGTAAGGTCTTTTGGCACCTTCCTGTAGATGTCAAACCTGAAAGAGGAAAAGCAACAGCCATAAAACAGGTGGAACATTTCAATATATTTCATGTCCCCACAGGGATGAATGATGCTGAAGTTTTTCCATCTCGCTTTCCAACAACATTTTTTCAGTATGCAGGAGGATATGAGAAGGAAAATCAAAACAAAAAACCCTTTTCTTTTGTACAATTATGTAACTGTGCTCTGTCCTGGCTCCAATTTCCAAAGCACTTCCCTCCGCCTCGCTGCCATGGATCTGTGCAAGCTGAACTGTGAGAGAAGCCAGGGTAGAAGCCATGCTGGACAAGTTTACAGACCATTGTAAAAGGAAGAGGATACTCTGCAGACTCCTGAATAAAGATGCCTGGCAAAAAAACAGTGAGACACAACTCATGCTGCAGCTTGTAGCTTGTATCCTGCAATAGCCAGAAATAGACACCACCAGTCAGAAATCCAGGTACTGAGACAAGGAACCATCCCTTGGACACTGGATACACAAGAGAAATTAACACAACAGGCTTGCTACTCCCCCAGTAAAATCCAGTTTAATATTAGACCGTTGTTTTTATTCAGTCATAGCTTTTATTATCCATATGGCTCAGCTTTGCTATTTTAAACTGCTCATGGTTAAACTTTCCCTGCCCTTATTATGTTTTGGCTGTATTATTTCCTACCACCTTGTGTTCCTTCATGCCCAACCACAACGCAGCTCTGACATCAGTTTTTCCACCACCCAATAAAAATTAATTAATGCATTAAAAACACCCACCCTCCCTAAAGAAGGAAGTGACTGCTTCTCCCCCCAAAATAGACTTTTTTGGATATACCACAAGTGGGTGAGATCTGATGCTTTTTTCAGCCCTGGAGAGGCACAAGAGACACCAGCTCCCAAATTCCTGGTCTATACTGCACCAAGAGGAAACAACTCCATGTTTACTCAGCAGCTCCTACTACACCAAATATTATACTGAGAGTTTGAAACTAGATCATCTTTGTTTTCTTCATTCTTTAACTGTTGAGATAATTTGGAGGCTCTGTGGATGAACCAAATGGCATTTGCCTGCATGAGATCAGAAAGACATGGCTGCATTTCATTCAGGAGCTGAAGCTGGAGGAAGAAAGGGAGGAGAGGGAAAGGGGAGCAGGTATAAAGATAGTTCACCTGTCCAGTTCAGGTCCTGAATAAGCTACAAATTCACTTAACAATCCAACAACCCACCAGGATATACTTGACAGCAATATTGCTCAGGAGGTGCATGTTTTTATGACTCTACTCCATGCTGCATCCTAAACAGATCAGCAATATTCCTGAACAAAACAATCCATTTATGGTTTTCCAGCTGCCCTGAGAACATCTGGAAAGTGCTGTTCGCATTCTTTCCACATACACCAAAGCAACAGCAGCGGATGGCAAAGGAACCCAAAGTAGCTGATGACATCATGGTCTCAGAGGCAGAGGAAGTTGCTGCTCGTTCCTGCTCTCAGTCCATTAAACGCTGAACGCTGGCGTCGTCTGGCCAAAGTCACAATAATAGATCAACAAGGCTAAAAAAGCTGAGAAAGAGAGAGAGCACGTGAACACGCAGGGGCTGCTGAGTGTGAGCAAACAATCAGAAATAGGAAACAGCTCCATGCTGCATTCAGGAAAAACAGCAGCATGTGGATACTATACAAGGAAGTTTGCTCTTACAATGAGAAATAATTACTAGCTTTAAAATGATGATCCATCGCAGGATTAAAAGAAAAGAAATCCAGCTTTTTAAACAGCTCTCTGGAAAGTTGATGTCATGGCAGGGTTCTCTTCTCTCAGGCTGCCATTTTAATCATGTAAGGAACACCCAACACCACAAATTAACTTTCATATGGCGTAAGTAAGCCTGGATTAGGCAAAGACACTGCAGAAAGCGATCAATGGCTCCCAGCCACAATTATCACCTGGCTTGAAGTGCTTAAAAGGCAGTGCACTCCCTGTGCTATTCTGCTTCCCATCTCTCCTACCACAACATTATGTTCCCTCTCTTCTACTACCATGACACACATCTAGGCAAAAGAACATCAGGCAAAGCACGTCCCAGTCTGAATTTACAGTCTAGAGGTACATACAAGGAGAGTACAGAACACAGGAAAACTGAATAAAGGTTTAATGGCTTTGTTTTGTAGATTTAACGTATTTTTAGATAAGAATAGACACTATGGAATAACACAGAGTCATTAATGGACAATGTATGGAAAAGAGGCAACCAGAGCAGACTGGATGGTGGGGAGGAGGGATGAAGGCAGAGCTGAAGTCTTACAGATAAAGGCAGCAGTTTGAAGGATGACATCCAGAACCTGACTCAAGCAGAAGAGAAGGCAAGCAGAGACGGTGTATTTAAGCTTGCACACAGATTCTGAAATGATCACAATAATGAATAACAAGGGAATGGGAAAAGACACATTTGGAATAAGAGACAAACAGTGCTGACTACATTTTGCTCATGCCCAAATGACTACCAGCCCAAAGGCAAAAGGACAGGCCATGTGCAAGTATCCTGGCAGGACAGTCATTTGCTTGGAAAAGAGTTATTGTAACAGGTGAGCCTAAGCCCACGGAAATCAGAGTTTTGGGAAAGCTCCAATCAGGCCTAAGGGTTCAAAATCTGATTAACTTCTAGTCACCACTTGACAGACCTTTCTCCTTTTGCCACTGGCTTCTTGCCTACCTCACAGAGCTGAAAGCAATTTCAGGAGATCACTTACACTGTCCTAGGAAGAGGAAAGAATGAGGATTAGACAGCACAGATGATTTGTAATGTATGAAGGAGGAGGCCATGGAGCTCGATGAGTGGTAAAGGGGAACAGGTTTTACTAGCCCTCAGGCCAGATGTTCCTGTGAGCACCTGCAGTAAAAATTCCAACAAGCCTCCAAGTTCCTGAGGCATTGGTCACTTGGAAGAGCATCTGAATCCTGGGAACAGAGAGGTACCTTGTGCTCTGTCTATTGCAAAAGCTGCCTTACAGATTCCTGCTCCATTTGAAGCAGTGGAAAGTCTTACTAACACTGGAGGAAGACTGGATGTTCAGAGGGCTGTACCAACCAGCTCATAGCACTGTACCACACTGTGAACACACTGTACCACACTGTGAACATCCACTAGGACAGTCTTGGAGTCATATCCTAAATGACCACAAGAAAACAGGGTGTAGATTCACAGCACGTCCTGCAGTCACTGCTAAGTGAACTCTCTTAACCTGCAGTCCTGTGCAGCAGCTCATGCTGCTTTCAGCAGAGAGACATCAGTTCACATTAGAGAGCAGGCACATGTGCATTTTCCACTGCACAATATTTATATTTAGCTTTTGGCAACTTTCTTCCTCCCCTCAGAAAGGCAAGACTTGTAAGGTGAAGTAGTATTGCTGAGTTAATCAATTAACATTGTTTCAGAGTGGAAACAACAAACTTATTGCTAGGAAAGTTCTTCCTCCAGGTCATATGTGTTCTCATAAAGGGGAGGCTGGACCTTGCAATTCCAGAATATGAGGCTAAAGATAGAACTAGGTTGTCATCAGTATAACAAAGGAATTTCCTGACACATCTATAGTGTCTTTTCTTTCAATGGAGAGCAGGGTTAGCAAACAAAGAAATGAGAAAAGGCTGTTTGGCAATGGCAGAGGTTCGCAGGAACCAGCATTCATACCTAATATGAGGGAATGCTACAATAACTTTTTCTCAATCCAATAGCAGAAAGGATAAACAATAAAAAACTTCCTCATCTTCCTGATGGGAATGTCAACAAACTGGTAAAAACAGCCCCTCTCCATCTTTCTTCTGGGCTTCTTTCAGGTACTGAGAGCCCACAATTAGGTCACCCCAGAGCCTTCTCCTCTCCAGGCTGAACAATCCCAAATCTCTCAATCTTTCCTCACAGCAGAGCTGCTCCATCCCTCTCATCATCTTGGTGCCTCCACTGGAATTGTTCCAACAGGTCCACTTCTTCCTGTCCTGGGCCCCCAGAGCTGGAGGCAGCACTGCAGGTGGGGTCTCACCTGAGTGGCCAGAGGGGCAGAATCCTCCCCTGCCCTGCTGCCCCACGCTGTGGGATCAGCCCAGGACACACACAGGGAGGTTTCTGGGCTGCCATCACACATTTGTTCTTCATGCTTGCTTTTCATTATCTCCTTCAGCCACAGGAAGCATCAAAGTGTTTAAAAACCAGAGCCAGACACAGCAGTGCTCACCTGAGCCACAATCATGTCCAAGGCTGGCACTGCAGAGGCAATGGCAGGTCAAACCCAACTGAGCGAGGTGAGTTGACATCATTAGCCCTGGGGTGATTCCTGAGTTTCCCTTCAAATCTCGGTGATTGACAGTGCTGGATGGGTGACAGGGAGGGCAGAAGATATCTACTCAAACACTGCAGCTTTTTCTAGAGTAGATACTTCACCTGCCTGCCCTGAAAGAGGATGAGCTCACTCCCCCAGCAGGAGCTGCTACAGGCAGGGCTTTCTGCCAGGGTGTGCTTTATGTACACTTGAGCAGCCTCAAGTCTGGATCCGAAACATTTCAGGAAATGAAGTAATAAATACATTATTTCACTGAAGATTACCACACCTCCAAACAGAAAAATCTTCTCTGACATCTCTGGAATCTGAAAAGAGCTTTTGTAACATTTCTGTAAGATGCTGCTAACTTTTTCATGAGCAAGAAGCAAAGAACTTGAGGTTAAAAAAAAATACTTGTAAGTAGAACTAACTGGATGGTGGGTAAATTTAATCACAGAATCTCCTGAGTTGAAAGGGATCGACCAGGATCATCGAGTCCAGCTCCTGACCCCCAGGAGTAGTTTATCCCTAAATTACTGATGCACTGTGTGTTGTTCCTGCAAAGAGAAAGCAGAAGCTTTAGCCCCGTGGAGCACTGAAACACAACTCTGTAGTGAGCAGCACTGGCACATTTTCATGTACCCTTCAGCAAGGTCTGGTTTAACTGATTTAACTAAGAGGCAAGGGAAAGATTGTTTCCTGAACTATATTTTGGATTCCAGTTAATCAAGCAGAAGTGCAACCCATTCTCAAGTGGCACTCAGTCACAGAATAGAATTCAGGCACTGTAAATCAGCAGCACACACAAATTTTCGTCCCTTTCCACTCCTCAAATGATTCAGAAATTTAGCTTTAATACTCAGAGACAGGGGGAAATGCTTTTTTTCTTCAGGCAGATTATTTTTTTCCCTCAGAATAACTGAATATTTAAACATTAGCCTTTTTGGAGCATGCTGGCTCTATCACAGGTACTTCTGCAGCACATCCTGAAAGTTAGAGGACATGAGCATCCATTACAGCAAATTACATTTTTGATGTCAAAGATGATTCAAAAAAAATTAAAAAACAATCAGTATCATGGCTGACATTCTACCTTTGGCAGGTTACTGGTGGTGTAAATCCATCATGTCATCTCGCCTCAGCAGCAAAGGGTCCATGGCTGTGATTCACACAGAAGAATGTGGATGTTGAAACAACACTTAATTCTCCACCTCCCATATTAACCAGCTTCTAGGAGCGACATCTATTTTTCAGCAGATACCACACTTGAAGTTGAGGTGACTAATTCCTGGTGACATTACTCACGCTCAATAACAAGTTCTGTGCAGAGTGAACAACTACCTTAATTTTATTACACATCAGTAGCTTTGAGATCTCTGAAAAAAGAGACAAGATGGTGCTGCTGAACCAATTTCTTTCACTAACAAACAACTTCACTTGAAGGAACAACTTGCTGGAACAACATATTTTCCAGCAGAAACAGAACTTCACTATTAAGTTAACCAAACAACTGGCAATTCTACAGCAAATGTGACTAAATTACATAAAAGGGGGAATTATCAAATACAGAAGAGTTAACTTTGAAAACACTACAGAGACTGTGTTGTTACTGCAGTAAGAAATTTGAAGGACTGTGGAGCCAGTGTTTGTATGCCAACATGCAGCATGGTGGAGACCCAGTGCTGCACAAATGCTCATTAATTAAGAGGAGGGAGCAACATCTCCATCACGATCTATCAGATGCCATAATGCCTCTCAAAGAAAATTAAGAATACACCTTCCCAAGCTGAGATGGCTTCCTTGATCAACAAAAGTCAAGGGCTCAGGCTTAAATTACAGCACAGAATAAAATACAGCACAAAGAAATAACAACCCCTGTCTTCAGTGGCATCATCCAGTGGGAGGCTGTGGGGCACTGATTTGGGCTGTACCACTCAGATTTCTGTGGAGATTCTCCCTTCTCACATAGTATTTATGCATTTGCAGTGCAGGTTAATTCACTCCCGAGATAGGTGCCTAAGTCAGAAAGCAGGAATAAGTCTGTCCTTTCCACAGCCTTTTCAAAAACACAACTGTCACTAAAGCCACTCACCCTTTTGTACACCAAGAAAGCAACCTCTCAGACCTGGCACACCAGTTAATGCAGGATTTGTAGGCCAAGCTCTCTGCCCTACAAACTGAAACAATATTAAGCCGGTCTTTGAGGAACTATTTCACACAAGAACTGTTTCCTTGCCACTCTACAGGGGAATACAAGCTGGTTAAAGCAGTTTCCCAAACTTGTTTACCTTTCTACTCAGTGCCCCTCCCCAGTTCAACAGCAAGTAGCTGCGAACTGGAGAGAAACTCTAGCAAAATATTGTTTCTGGTTTTCCCCGTTCGACGAGTCCTTCTCTCAAATCAAAGAAAAGGGGATCAGAGTATGGCTGCAGACCTCAAATACCAAGAATCCGAGAAGGCATGAGGTCACTTTTTCTCCACACACACGCCAATTCCTGACTAACCTAACAAAGAACTTGCCTGTTCCTTACAAAGTCCACTCATTACACACTCACCAGTAAATGGAGTTACAACGTGGAAGAGAGAATTTCTACCGTAACACGCTGTACTTGCCACATCCAAGAAATGCAATGACGCAGAGGTAGCCCATGCAGACACATTAAGTTTTAAGAAATGCAATTTTTAAGAGGTGCTTTTTGTCAAAAGAAGATAAAGCACTCTATTTGTTATACTGGTTTTCTTTTTCAGGTGGACAGAAAAAAACACCGCACTGTGCAGTTCTGGGAATATAAATTCATTCAAAACAACAATCCCAGACTGCTTTTGATGAAAACTACGTCAAAAAAACTACACGCACAGGGGA
This sequence comes from Campylorhamphus procurvoides, assembly GCA_013396655.1. Classification (NCBI taxonomy): domain Eukaryota; kingdom Metazoa; phylum Chordata; class Aves; order Passeriformes; family Dendrocolaptidae; genus Campylorhamphus; species Campylorhamphus procurvoides. The sequence goes on from WBMV01016006.1 coordinate 1,085,385, forward strand.
AGATACACAAAGAGCAAAACAGCTGCCAAACACAACCTTGGACAGTCAAGCCTATGCCAACATCCATTTCATCTTTGTAAGAGTCATCTTGAGGGAGCTCTCTGATAACAGGTTAGAAAACATCTACTGTCTCCTCTTCTTTGAGAGCATCTACTATTTAGACACTCTAAATAAATTCACTTTTAGGCCACATTCCTCAGAATTACACCAGACTCTCTAATTACTTCATGTAGACATCAGTGAATCCAACCAACTAACAATTTCTATTCAGCTGCCATTAAAGAGACGAATCATCCTTAACTTCGGGAAGGATTAGTTTTCCCTGGAGACAAGGACATAACCCCGGGATTTGTCATCTGCACACTTCTGTTCTCCCTCTTACCACTTCCTATCTGCCTCCTCAAACATTTCTGTTAGATTGCTGTATGCCAGACAGAAAGCAGAGAGGGTTTGTTCCATCCCCTTTATTTGGTTCCCCACAGGAGCTACAGATCTGATGCAAAGACAGATAATCAGCTCTTCCCACAAGATTTGTATAACTGTATGTTTTTAAGTTTGATTTCATGACAGAGGAGGTGCATTAGCAGTTCAGGAAACCAAGGCAGGTGTGAAGTGAGAAGAGAATGAACAACCTCAACCCCACTTCAGGAAACACATTTAAATGAAATGAGCTGGAACGATGGTTCTTGAAGAGTCTTCCACCAGCCCACAGCACGGGCTACTACACAGCTCTGCTTCCTCATATTCCTGCTGCTACCACCTCTGGAAGAAGCACCCCTAGAGACAGCAGAAGAGCTTACAGACTGTGATTCGTTCACTGCCTGCTACTATTAATGCTCTTAGCAGAGATACCACTTACAGCTGAGAATGCAGCAGTTCACTTTGCATAAAACACTTTATCATTTATAAGGACGGCATGGGAAGCAGGAAGAAACTCAGTCATGATAAATGTAACTTGGATTAAGTCCACCTGACATTCAAATATGACCATGCACAAACAGACTCCATTTTCTCTCTCCAGGAATACTTTAGGGGAGGTTGGTGTTACAAAGGTGAGATCAGAATTTATTCACTGGGTCTGTCTCAGAATTTTTCCTTCTCCCTCTCCCCAAATCAGTGTAACCTGAAGGCAGAAGGGGTGGGGGGGAAAGCAAAGAGGCCACATTGGTTATCTTCCATGTGAATTCGTGGAATTAGAAGGAAGCTCTGACTGTCAGTGCAAGATCATTCAGGCTGGGGACTAATGGCCAAATGGAAACGCCCTTCCTTTAATCCCCAGTGGTATTTCTAGAGAAACCTTCCCACCAAAGGCATGCTACTTAGTGTCAAGGAGTATTTCTATCTGTGTGATCTGCTGACTTCTCAGGTATCTTCTTTGGTCATTTAACCTAAGCAGATGAATTAGAAATACTAAGTACCTGCTTCCCCATCAGCCTGAGGTACTGTGGGCCTGTGATCACCCACCGAGACACTCCCCATCCTCTACAACATAAATATGAAGTAAGCCAGACTCTACTAGACTAAGAAGGAAGACATGGAGCTCCTGGAGTTGGTCCAGCAGAGGCTGGAGAGATGATGAAGGGACTGGAGCATCGCCCTTACGGAGAAAGGCTGAGGGAGCTGGGGCTGTTCAGCCTCGAGAGGGGACACTGAGAAGGGACCTGAACAAATGTCTGTCTGTCAGTGTCTGCAGGGAGGGGTCAGGGGATGGACCAGGCTCTGCTCGGGGGTGCCCAGCAATGGGACAAGAGACAATGGGCAGGAACTGATGTCCAGGGAATTCCACCTGAACATGAGGAAGAATTTCTTCACTGTGTGAGCAACAGGTTGTCCACAGAGGGAGTGGAGTCTCCCCCTTTGGGGATATTCCAGAACCATCTGGACACAGTCCTGTGCCACATGCTCTGGGATGACCCTTATGGATGGGACCAGATGACCCACTGTGGTCCTTGAAATTTCTGCCCCAGGACTTTATCTCTTTCATGTTCTTAATTGATACAGACCAAAGAAATAGATTACAAGGTGCTGGAAAGAGCTAAGAGAAACTAGGAAGGCATATAGAATACTCCAATGCTACTTGAAGAATAAAAGGTTTTAAATAAAAAATCAAATCACTTAGCTAAGGGCTTCAAAGTTGTTTAACAAACAGCAACTGTTCCGCCGTTTCCTTGGGTCACTGCTCTCAAATAACGATTTTGGAACAATTCATCCCCACTTTGTCAACAAAGCTGCTGGGCAGTAGGCGCCCAACCACAGCAGCTGAAGAGCAGAAGCCATCAGGCACTCAGGTGGCTTTTAACCTCTTCAGAGGCCATTTAGCTCTAAATAAATCCAAGCAGGCTTATACACACACCCTCACTTCCCCAAAGGCAGGCAGGTACCTCTATCAGAGCATATTTTCTGGGTTTGTTCCTACAAAGCACAGCAGACACTTGTGGTAAGATCTTGAAAAGCAAAGCTGTTACTTCTGCATAAAGGACAAATCTAAGCCCAGCAATTTAGTTTTCAATGTGGCTGTTTAAGCTGAAGGAAATATATAGGTAGAACAAACAGCACAGCTGTGTCTGGTTTGTACACATGGTGCTCTTCTGATTAGCAAAATACCATTTTTATTTAAAAAATAAAAATAAAATCCCAGACACCTGTTTGAAGTAGCTGAAGGGATTTTTTTTGTTCACAGTTGTTAAAACCATACTTAGAACTACTGTGCCCAGGACCAGAGATAAAAAGATTAACCTCTTTACTTGGGAAATTGATTTTGTTCAGAAGCGTAACAGCAGGCTGATTACTGGAGTATGCAGAGATGGCCTGAAAGAACAGTTACCTCATTCCATGTGCCAAATGACAAAATATGTAAAATAATCAAAACAGTGACTGGGAGAAAGCTGGTATCTGGAACAAGAATGATAAAGGAACAAGTGGGACACAACTCCCCTCTGCCTGGTGATTCTGAGAGGGGCTGGACATCAGGACAAGAGACAAATGTGCAGAGGGTGGGCAGGTGGGAGAGGCTGCTCAGCAACGCTGTGGGCTGGATTTTGTACCACATGTGCTTGAGAGCTGCTACAAGAAAAAGTCAGACCTGGTTTGACCAGCAGCTTGGAGCAAGTCTCTAAACTAGGAAAGGATGGGCTTTAATTGGGGAAACATCAAGAACAGCATGTCATTTTAAATAAAACTTCTCTTCACTCTAAAAAAGCAGTGAGTTCCACCTCCTTCTGCATTTTCAGCTTTCTCTGGTCCTTCCTGTACCTGTTCTGGGCAAAAATCCAGAATTTTGTTCCACAGATCTAGCAAGGAAAGAACTTCTACATAGAAGTGAATTCACCCTAAAACAGTCTGAAGAAGTAGAACTGCCTTAATCATGCCTCCTTCTACACATGTATAGGAAGCACTACTTTTTCTATTTTCATGGAGAAATATTCGTTCAAGATTTCATTCAGAAATCCTTTCTTTAGCTCATGCTGCTGTTTTTCTTCTCACCCAAAGACAAGTGTGTGCTCTGACAACTCCGCACGAACACTTTGCTTCTACAACCCAGCAGAGATAAAAAGCAATAACTCTTCTTCCAACAAAGTAGGTGAAATCTGTTTTACTGAGTAGGAAAACAATGGTAGGAAGTCAGCAGCAGAGGAAGAAAATAGGAACTACTGATTTTGAGCCCTTCATTCTGTTAATTCTTTGTTTAAATGACATTTCTATGTTTCCTGTCTGCTGGCAGATGAGAACATAATGTGCAGAGAGCAGCTCAGGACAGCTCTGGGACAGCCACGCTACGATCCCAGGGATGGGATGCAGCAGTGGGAGCCAACAGACCTGAATTCTGTTCTGCTCCGGGCGCTGACTCACTGCATAATTTCTGTTTCAGTCAATTAAATCTTTCTTCTCCTGCTTGTTCATTCTGCACAGCAGCATCTGGTAACATTTGCCCACCTTTCCTCGAGCACATGGAAATCTACAGATGAAAAACTCTGCAAATATATGAAGCATAAATGAGCAAAGCTCCAGCTTCCACCCCAGGGAACAGCAAGAGCTGTGTCAGGGGAGGGTTAGGTTGGATATCAGGAAAAGGTTCTTCCCCCAGGGGGTGGTGGGCACTGAACAGGCTCCCCAGGGCAGTGGGCACAGCCCCAAAGCTGACAGAACTCAAGAAGTGTTTGGACAGCACTCTCAGGGGACAGGGTGGGATTGTTGGGATGTCCTGTGCAGGGCCAAAAGTTGGACTTTGATGCTCCTTGTGGGTCCTTTCCAGCTCAGAATATTCTGTGATTCTTTGAAGGTCTGTTCAAGGAAAGCTGCAGAAAGGTGGCTTAGGAAAACAAACTGGATGTGCTCTGCAAGAGCTGAACCTTAGTTCAGTAAGAGGGTTGTGCCTGGAGTGCACGTTTATGAACAACCTTCATGGGTTTGTGAACTGGACACAAACTTTGAAGCATGTGGAAAGTAAGATAAGTGATCCTGTTAATCTGTTTCACACAGAAAGTAAACACTGAATACAAAAACACCAAAGCCTGGCCGTGAATGCGAGTTCAAGATGCAAACACAGATTCAAAGCAGGACTAATAAGCCGATACTTGTAAAGACCAAGCACTTATTAACACATTTTATAAGATTAACACCTGCGTAACAGCAGATAACACACACATCATTAAGTAATCAGCTAGTCCTCATTTACACACAAAGGTGTATTAACACACATACTGTACAACTTGAGCTTGAATGGCCACACTTCAGAATTACACCAAAAACTGTTTAATCCTGAATCACTTTGAGCAAGTTTAGATATGGCAAGGACTAGACAGGGAGGTGGAGGGGCTAATGGAGTTTTAAACCAGTTTATCTGGACAGCAAACAGGTGAAGACTGCAGTTTTCAAATTCTGTGTGACTGACTTCTCACTCACAACATCACACCACTTTTCAAAGCAAATAGTACTTTTTTTGACCTGCTGACCCTCCACACTTTTAAACCCAGGAATGAAATGTAGGAATAGGTTCCCTGGCCAGCCAGCTCCTCCCTCTTAATTCTAGTTCCAAGAACATAATGAAACTAACAGAGGAAGTTTCTGAAACAAGGAGGAGTACTGAGAACAAGAAAACAAGGTTAGGCCAGGAGAACTGTTATTAATTATGTAATGCAGCCTTTGGGTTACTGGACACTTAGGGAAAGGGGCTGAGAGAATATTGGAGGCATCAGCCTCTGCAGCATTATGTCATCTGGTCTGCTGCTTACTTAGGTAAGGTAAAGGACTTGCATAGGGACAGAAAAACAAACTCATTTATTTCAAGGACAAATGACTATGAATCTCCACAACAGCTTCTGAAAAAGGGCACGAAAATAATATATTCTGCTCCCATTTAAACTGATTCCTTTCCAAGAAGCTGGTTCTCCTGTTTCCTCCTTCTGCCAGTCATCGTGCTGTCCTGCATAACACCTTTTTGTCAACTATGTCCTAAATTTCGTGCTTTTATTCTTTCAGTGCACATTAAGCTTCCTTTCTGCTGCCCAAGAACACACACAGGAATTGTTATTGCTGAAATATGCCAAAAGTACAACTATTTTAGGTGAAGAAGACAGGAAGCAGTACATCACTTTTTTTTTTTCCTTCAAAATAAAATGTTAAGCTCAAACATATTTCAAATGCAATTAGGAGAAGAAGGAAAGAATAATCTCAAATACTCAAAGGTGGAGTCTTGCCAGTAAGGATTTTATTTCCTTTTAGGCAGTGAAGCAGGTGTCAAAATGACGGATGGAAGAGAAATGTAGTTTTAATAAAGTGAACAAATTATACTCTGCTTCATCAAAACAGGAGAAAAGTGTCATAAAGAAAAAATGTTCAAGTAAGGGGACTGGTATTCAAAGGGATCCAGCCCTTCTCTGGACTGTGAACAAGAGCCATTGTACTCCTGAGTGGGAGCAGCATATTCTGGAGATCAGAGAGAATCAGCATTAACATACATGGCTGCTCCACAAACTAAGTAAATTGTTCAGATATTGGATGCCATAAGTGAACTATAAACTTAAGACTCAGAGATTCTTGTTCTTGCAGCTCCCCAGCACATCACACTTTCCACCATCACACTGCCACCAATTGCATCCTTTGTGAGCCCCCCCAGTCCTGAACATCTCTCCCTTTCCCAATTAGAGACCTGCCAGCTCAGGGTTCCTCTACCTCCTACCACATTCACAGAATCCCACAATAATTTAGGCTGGCAAAGACCCCCAAGGTCATCGAGTCCAATCTGTGACCCATCACCACCTTGTTAACTGAATCAGAGCACTGAGTGCCACATCCAGTCATTCCCTGAACACCTCCAGGGATGGGGACTCCTTCCAATGCCTGACAACCCACTGCCCACAGCTGCTGGTTCCCAGTATTGCCAGGCTACTGCCCTCACTGGCCACCTTCTCAGCCCTCCCCACAAAGATCCTGATCTCCAGCAGGCACTGAACAAAACCCAGAGTTGGACTGTGATTTCCAAAAAATCCCCTATGCACAACTTGGAGCATAATCTGGGCAGAGCTATGGGGAAAAAAAAAAAAAAGACAGCTGTACCACAATCTTTCACACAGCTTCTAGGAACCACAAAACAGTAAGACTCTGTTACTGCCTTGTACTGCTAAACACCTTGAAACAAGATCTGGTAAGATAAAATTAGCAGCAGAATGTGTAAATTTTATTTGTGGAAGCAACTTTCTGCTTTAAGTCCCAGCTGCACTTGCTCAGCGCAAAAAGCAGAGGTTGGTACAATAGAGCATGAACAAATATACCATCTGGGGATGGAAAAAAAATAAAAAAGGAGAGGGATGTGTGAAGGAAACAGCTCCATATTCATAAAGCTCCCTCAAATTGTACAGACCAAGATTTCACCAGATCCATAAGGGAAACTCCTAGACATTATCTAGGCTCACAGTCTCATGCTGGACCAGGCCAAGGAAAAACTGCTCAACCACTGCCCTGCAGACTGAGCAAGCACAGGAAGGTTCCCTTGAAACAAATCAGCAACTGAGGCTCAGACAGGGGCTGGTACTTGCCTGAAGCTGACACGGGTTAAGAGCAGCAGAACCCTGACCTGAGAACAGACACTGGCATTCTCTGCTGTGTCCACACCCAGCCAAGCCTTCCCTCTCCCCCAAAATAATTTCTATAGGACAGAATCCATTAATACACAAGATTCAGGGACAAAAAAAACCACACCCTTTCCCAGAGCATCAAGCAGGGATTCAGATATATCTGAATATATCTTTTTCAGAATGTCAATACACTCGCAGTGAGCAGCTCAGGTTCTGCTATTTGAATTCCAGTTGAAGGACACAAGAATTTCTATACATGCTTCCACAACTCAGGCCTACTTTTTATTTGCATAAAAGTAGGTATTACCTACAAGCAAGTACAACTCCCCTGCATCATCTGGCTTCCACATGAAGTTCCTGGTTTTGACAGAGGTTCCAGTAAACACCTGTATGGATGTTATCCCAGTAGAGAAACGTAACTGATGCAGACCCAAGAGCTGCAACTTATAGTTGGGGATCAGGTTTACCAGTGGTTTTCAGTCCAGATATGACCTGTTATAATGCAGCAACCAGAATCAGATTGCAGTGCAGTAGGGTCACATTTGATTCAGACTGACACAGAACCTGAGCGAGGCTCTGAGACTTCACCTTTATGAGAAAAAAAAGTCACATTTACATCACTGGCTGAACTAGTTGGCTTGCTTTATTCACAGCACCTAGTGGTCTACAGAGATGGACAGCAATTTGGAAGCCAAATGATCTGCCTTAGGATATGATTGTTAAATAAACACTAAGCAGCCAGGACCTCATGAAATCCTGTCAGCAATAATACTTGTCTGCACACATTAATAAGCCATTTTGAAGACTATTCTATTGAATGCCAGTATTTCTGGCTTCTCTGAATGAAACTAAATACATCTGATTTGGAAACATCCTTAAAAAAACAACCAAACAACAGAAAAGGAAACATCCAAACACACACAATTCAAGTGCAGCAGATCGCTCTGTCACAAAAACTACAGTCTTATGTGTTTGTCTGCCATGATTACTACTAAAACACTCAAATGTTTCAGTATAAGCAAGATTTTGTAGGTCGTGGCAAGACTGTGGTTAATGTTTTGGCAGAACAAATTTTCCATTTTGAGAGCAGTTGGCTCTGTACAGGAATACCTAGACAACACTTCAGGGCTTGTGCTTGGATAGAAGACAAAGAAAACAAGACCATTGCACTATTTCTTCGTTCATTGCAAGACTATTCTTTTCTCACCACCTCCACCATTTGAATTACACGCCTAAAAAATACACAAGCACTCTTCAAAATACAAGCTCAACAACATCCACAGCCTCCCAGTCCATGCTAGTGGTATTGCCTCAGCTCTGTTTACAGTGTGATTCAGACATTTTCATAGCAATGAACTATGATGGCATGAAGAAAGCATCTGTGTCACCAAGGACTGAACAAAGGAGGACAGTTAAAAGTTCAGAAGGAACAATACAGAACTTTCCTACAAAGTCAGACCTTAATATTTCTATACTTACTCAGGAAAGAATCTCTATTCCAACTATATTTTAAGATAAATGATGCATTAGGGAGACTTAGGAAGAAATACCTACACATGTGCACACTATGTATAATCAGTTATTTGTGGCACAAACATCAGTAGACTCTCTCTGTACAGCTCTGCTTGCCCATCTGACTGCTGTGACTGCAGAATTAATTTCTCAGGTGCCCTCAAAGGGCTATTGTTGAAACAAAGTTAGTCATGGTACTGCCTGGCACCAAAACCACTTTGGTAATTACGTAAAGTGGCAGCAATACCACTTGGAAGGGCTGTTTACCAGTGACATTACACAATGTGAACTGGAACTTGCCCTCCAGACGTGGCTGTAGTTCAGGATGAAATTCACTTGCAGTTACAGGCACTTTGGAGAACTCAGATATCGCTGCAGGAGTCAGAGAGAAAATAAGGGTCCTGCACAGAGAGGCAACCACCCAACACAGAACTACGCTACAGCCTCTGGTTTTAGGTGTAGACACTGATTTAGGAAGTGCTGGCCACCAGCTCCACCACATACAGGATTTAAGAACCAAATCACTGTACAAGTGGAAACGTCTGTGGCTGTGACAGTGACCCTTGCACAGCTCAGCACGGGGCACACACAGCCCTTTTTTGATGTGCCACTGCTTGCACAAACCAGTAGCACAACCCATCGGATCAGGAGATGCCACAGCAGCCAGTCTGAGCTCTCACCCTCCCCACTCTGTTTCAGCCAAGAACACACCTACCTGCTGCTATCACCACCACACACCTGCTAACTAATGAGCTCACCGTGTGCCTCCCCTCCAGAGTAAGTTCAGCAAATAATTTTGCCAAATGAGGGAGTGTGTGTTGATGCAGGCAGGCAAGGGAGGTGCTGGGAAGGTGCCAGCAGGTGCACGGAGCACCACGATCCGACGGGAAACGCAGCACTGGCTCACACTGCAAATGAAAATTCCTCAGCAAACATGTAGTTTCCACTGACATTTGACATTTATTAGGCAGTGCCAAAGTGTCAAGTAGTCACCACTTCTGCATAACAATTGGCAAAATGATCAAGCACAGGGCAAACAAATCCCAGGCAAGTTGAAGGGAGATTTGAGGGGCTACAGAAAGATTTTCAGTTGTGACCCTCACAAACCTGTCATAAAGCAAATGGTAGGATCATGAAAGTCAGCTTTGTTCCTTGTTTTCTGAAACCTGAAGACTAAAATAAGTTATTTTCCTTAAGCTCACAAGTGAATGAGAACTTGTCCAGGGGGTTGCTCAGTTCAGAAAAGATCTTTCCCCTCAGACTCAAAATCACCTACAATCTACTGGTTTGTCCTCACTAATTTCCCAATTGTTCCAGGTCAGATGTCCGAGCATCACTTTGCCTATTCACCATCACAACTCTTAGGTCTAATTTAAAACCAAACATACTCCCTCTCCTAAAATAAGGTTGGAAGTGTGTCAGCTTTGGTTAACACTGACCAATTTGATTTAAAAAAGACCTTCAGGAACTGAAGCAAAGACCTGCCTGTGTCCCAAAACAATAAAAATGTTCTCTATATCCAAATCAGAATACCCACATTAAAACATTATTTATGACAGATGTGCCAAAGAACAGCTGACAGTGGGGGCCCATTGCACTGTGCAGATGAAATAAGCGTGTTTGCCTTCTACACTAAATCAGCATTTAAATCTAAATTCTTTCAAAGCCTGGCTCCTTCCCCATGACCTCCAAAATCTGGGTATAACATACTGTTTCTTCATACAGGTTATCATACAGAGAAAACCAAACCAAACCTTCAAACAACCAAAAAACAATCCCTTATGAAAACATCACAGTGATTACTTGTGGGAAATAAATTGTGAATTTCTCAGTTAAATACAAAAATAAGGATTCACGGATATTTGCCACTCTCTGACGAACACATGGCCAGGGCACAACTAAGAATTACCCAGAATTAGAACAAAAACTTGATTTCAGAGTGGCTTATTTTAGTTTTTCTCAGTCTAAACAATTAAAGTTCCAAAATAGTTCAGAAGTTTCAGTATCTTACAGACCCATCCGTAACTCTTACATGCAAACAGGCAGGTGCAAAGAAAAGCCACCAGAGTCAAAAGAACTTGCAGCAATGTTTCCCTCCACCACATCCACATCCATTGTAAAGGAGTAACTTAATTTTACATCTTTAATTTTCATTTTTTACGTGTGTAATTCTCGACACCAGAGCAGTCTGAAGTCCCAGCACCAGCTCAGCCTTGTGCTACCTGGATCACACAACATGTGTGAAACCTTCTGGCCCACAATCACCACTCAAGATGACCCAGGCTTACAGTTTAATCTAATTATTACTTTAACCATCCTCAGATGCTGCAAGTGTGCAGGTGACATGGGGTCTTAAAGGCTTGAGGGGGAAATACCCTTACAGCTTCAGGGAGATAACTCAAAATCCCCAATAAATAGGTAGTAAGCTGATTAGCTGACACAAGTTCTAAGGAACCAGGGGATGGGAAACAAGGAAAAATCTGTTTTGACTCTTTCAGCCAAAAAAAAAAAAAGAAAGAAAGAACTAGGTCTTCCAGAAGTACAAACTGATTTAGGAGTTCTGTAGGAGGGCTGGTGTCTTGTGACATGCACTGAACAGACCTGCACTGAAGGCTCCTATCTGGAAGCTGAAAACTTGGTTCCATACCAACATCACAGCAGGACTGGAGAGATTAGTGTGAATGAAACACTTTGAAAAATGAAAAGCACTAGGTAAGTACTATTAAAACTCTAATGATACTTGGGACAGAATGATTATTATTTACATGAAATTACTGTGAAAATATTGTTTTATTCATGAATTAAGTGCATTTGGTATTAGCAAAGGGAATCACTGATAAGCTAAGAAAACAGAAGTACTATAGAAAAAAAATAGTACAAAAAAATCACAAGGAATAAAACAAACTACTTCCAACATGGAACCATGACATGAACCAATACGGCTCAGGCTGGCTGATGGAGATAACTTCCAACCAAGATGTTTAAGTTCTTTGAGTTCTTCACTAAGGCCAGATATGAACTGAGAATTCTAGGGGAGAGGAAAGAGATTTCGTCCCATGGATGGAAAGGCTTTTTTTGACTTTTAGTTGGTGAGGAATAGGGACATTTCTGGTCATGGGCTGTTTTAATTACTTGCCATTTGTCTTTGTATCATCTCCAGATGAGACCTATTCCTCCTAGAGCTACTTTGTGTGGAAACAGGTCAGGGCCCAAGCTTGTATCTGGTCCACTATGTCCCTCTCTACATCTAACGTCAGCTGTCACTATTCTGCCACTCTAAAACATCAAAAATAAAAGCCCTGAGTAAAGCGTGGATACACCATGAACAAGACCTTGCCTTCCCAAATGCCCTGGCAGAGCAGTTAAGGACAGTGGTTCCTTCAGCTGCATTAGCAACACAGACCTGTGAAATCTGTGGCCTCCAGAAGAACACAACTCGTTTCCACTTGGAACCTGTGAATTTTGGACTCTAGAAGATATGCAGGGGCACTTCTAAAACTTTTTTAACAATCCAATCCTCTAATCATACACAGGCATAGCAGCCACTCCAAAATGTGTGCTAAAGACAGGGGGGCAAACTGTACCTGCCACAGAGAACATTCAGCTGGAATTTCTGAGAGAACAACCATTTCACACAATGAGAAATGTCACCTCTTCATTCAGAAATTCACTCAAGGTGGTAACTTCATTTCTCCAAGAGCACTGTATTTTATGTTCTAGAGTTGACAGGAAGTACCTATACTTTTTTTTTTAACACATGCATCATACTTCACCTACAACAGTAAAATTTTCCATCCTCAGCAGATTTTGTTCCACTGACTGCACATTGAACATAACCCACAACAGCTAAAAAGGGCTCTAACCTTTACATTTTGGTCCTGAACTCTGTTCATGCTTCTAAAACAGGAAAGTGGTTTGTTACACGTGGCATTAGTTTCTCTGTTTTTAAAATATAAAATTCCTGTTAACAACAGCAGCCTTTTAAAAATTCATCTTTGTAGAACAGCTGAGCTTCAGCAAGCTTAGGTTATTTGAGAAAGAGCTTTGAAGTGCCTATTTCTAATTCTCCGATCTGAATGAGAAAGAAGTTATTTGCAATTGTGAATCTTTAAAATGCAGATCTGAATGGATTCCTCCATTTTTGTAACTCATTAACACAAACCCCACAATTCAGCCTTTACTTAATGTCTTTATTCCATTTCAAGTGAAGCACTAATGCTGTCTCTTAAGATGATTATGCTCTTGGTGAGCCAGTGTTTCCACACACATATTCTGAGACTCAACAAAAATTACGTTTTCAAATACATCAGAAATAACATTTGCTTTATCTGCTATTACAAAGTGACAGCCACAACCCAGGATCCCTTATTGTTCATGTATTTTACAAGTCTGAAAATAGATGGCAATAGGATCCGCAGCTGGCAGAATGTCTCCAAAGCTGAGAAGATTTTTTCTATCAAATTTTATACAAAAGCAGAAACGAGGCTCTGGGCCCCAGATCCCACACTGATCCAGCAGATGCTGTTTCCAGCTTCAACAAGTTCTCATTCAGAAGCAACTGCCTCCATGTTCAACAGTGCCCCATGGATCACACAAGATCCTGTCAGCCTGTATAAATGAGAGGCCTGGTTTAGATTTACAGCAAAAATATAACACACGACTTTCATTTGGGAGAGCTAAAAACCTGCACTATCACCTTTTCCCTCTGCCATCTCAAAGGGATCACATGTACAGGTCATGATGATCCTACATGGAAAGAACTGTAGGCAACAACTGTGTATTCCCAAAAACGCTCTATTAAAATCTACATCAGAAAACTCATCTGTGCATCTTCCCCATGGCACCTCTGAACTTGGAAAGTCACAAATTGTTGGTTCAAGAATGGCTCAAAAAGAAAATGAACCTACAGTCGCTATTTCAGCTCCATTTAAGTCAGAGGGGTCTTTTTTATTTCTGCTTTGCCACCTGACACTGTCAGCTATGGCCCAGGGGATGCAGGAGCCCCACAGAAAGGCCAAATCCTACAAGTCACACCTGCTCAAGATGCCAAAACCACTGGTGAAATTGTTAATGTTGGTTCCAGCTATCAGGCACACAGCACTGCTTTCCACACACAGAGCTTCACCATAAGGAATGACCTCCCAAAGCTGCAGTGGGACCCCCACTGTGACCCCAAAAGGTGCTAGGGGAGCCGCACGATGAGGAGTGACTTCTTAAAGCTACTGTGGGAGCCCCACCACAAGAAATGACCCCCTATAGATGCTGTGGGATCTCCACTGTGACCCCCTAAAAATGCTGTGGGACCTCCACCGTGACCCTCTAAAGATGCTGTGGGATCTCCAGTGTGACCCCCTACAGATGCTGTGGGATCCCCACTGTGACCCCCTAAAAATGCTGTGGGACCTCCAGTGTCACTCTCTAAAGATGGTGTGGGACCTCCAGTGTGACCCTCTAAAGATGCTGTGGGATCTCCACCATGACCCCATAAAGCTGCTGTGGGATCTCCAGCGTGACCCCCTATGGATGCTGTGGGACCTCCACTGTGACCATCTAAGGATGCTGTGGGATCTCCACCACGACCCCATACAGATGCTGTGGAAGCCCCACTACAAGGAGCGATGCCCTAAAGCTGCTGTGGGAGCCCCACCGTGACCCCACAGCGCTGCTGTGGGACCCCACGGACCCGAGGGAGGAGCAGGGTCCCTGCACCCTCACCCCGACACCCACCGTGGGGTCCCAGGGCACACACACATCCATCGCCCCCCCAGCTCCTGCTGCTCCCGGTCCTGCCCGGGAGCCCCAAACCCCACACACCCCTTCAGGCCTTGCACAACAGCCCTGTGGGGGCCGGAGCCGCTCGTCGGACACAGCCCCGTTCCCACGGCCCTGCCCTGCCCACACCTGCCTCGCTCCTCCACCCCCATCCCCGCATCCCTCCCCGCATCCCCCGTGGGGCCGGGCCGGCGCTGTCGCGGCTCACCTCCTGAAGTCAAAGGGCATGTTGGTGGCGGGGCGGGCTGCGGGCACCGCCGCCCCCGGGCCCGGCTCCGGCCTCGCCGCCGCCGCCGCAGGGCCAGGAAGTGACGGCCCGGCCCGGCC